>SNVD02002234.1:0-159329 GCA_013180625.2 Boswellia sacra | reverse complement strand
TTGCCTTTCAAACTTAACCAACTTGCAAATCATTTTAGAACAATAATAATTATAATAACATCAACAACACCAACATGTCCCATACGTATTTCCATCATCATGGACTCTTGTCCTTATCTCAAATCAATCACCAAAACTTCTAACATAATGTCATTAGCCTCAGACTCTTTAAATGCTTCGTTCATCATAGAACCCACCAATAATAATTCGACTTCTACTAATATCTATTATTGCAAAACATATTGTACGCCCAGTCATAACCATAAATTGAATCAAATAATCATGTTGAAATCTATACAAGATAAAGAGTCCACTTGTATACCATAATGTATACAAATACATATAGTTCCTTTGGCATATTGTCAAATATAAATATGTGCATATACTGAAATATCACTTGAAAATCTAACTTACTACCTCAAAGCCCTATTCGTCATATAAATAACATGAAAACGTCATAACTGATAACCATACAAATCACTTCTTTTCAAAACTATCTCACATGATTCAAATCTTAGTTAGGTCATGACACTGATGTAGTTCCACTTTCATAACTAAGCGAAGCCAACCTTATATTTCTTATTAAGCCACTTAAATCCTTCTACTTGTCCATATACATCACATAAGTTGGACTAAAGATCCAATGACCCACTTCTGACAATACATCAAGAAAATAAATTCTAGGCTCCACAAAAGTACTTCCACGCCCTCTAAACTCTTGATCATTATCTCATTAGTAATAAAATCAATATTGAATACTTCATCTTCACTAATATAAATTTTTTTTTTCCATCATTTCATACTACTATGTAAAGATATGCTCTTTATCGTTCAATGCATCTTCGTATCTCAACTTACTACTCTCAAAACTAGTGCTTCAAAGTAAAAGCTTCAATCATCTTATGTCATCGTATACTACATATCATGCATAACTCAATTATCATAAAAATCATCCAAGCAAATCATAATTTTCTAAATTCCTCCTCCGTATACCTTGCATTCTAAAATAGCATATACCATGTAATTCCTCATATTACAATTATCATAACTCAGTTCTTCATATAATCTTAGTTTTTATATGAAAATCATCACAATTCATAGCACTAACATAACTCAAAAATTAGGCTATACATAAATCCTTTAATCCACAATGCTTGATAAACTATTTAGCCTTATATCGAATATTTCTGTTCATATCATAACAACTCAAAATACTAACATATAACAAACAGCTACGTTGTAAAACAGTTAGGTAAGCAACAAATTCTAAATATCTAACGTCATAACTAAGTCATAACTAACTAATCTCTCTTTGAGCTACTAGGGCTAAGCCAATTTATTTCTCCAACTATGTTGATATGAGGTTGCCACGTCTAAATTTGATGGTGCTTCCACAGACAACTACATCTTTCCAAAGCAAATACTTCTATCTGATATGATAAGAGTCTATAGATTCCTAACCATGCTCTGATACCAAATTGACACGACCCGCCCCTAGCTACACGGGCGAATCATGCCTAAAACTGTGGACTACAACTATTTCTTAATTCTTTTCTTTCTCATGGAACAAACTTGAAATAATTTCCATTACATCTATAAATGAAATTTATTAAAAAAAAACAATTTAACTAATTACAACCTTGACCTATCCTTGCACCATCACGTGGCTGGACCTCCACACTTCCTAACTAGATCACATTTTGCTTTCATCCTGGGGGGGGAAATTTTAAAAACAAAGAAAAGTAAAAACAAAGATGTGAGTATAAAACTCAGTGAGTGGGGATAAAAAAAATGTAATTGTAATTAAATCCAAAAGAAATCGTATCGTTATAAAATAAATATTTGCTTTATATAAAAAAAATAATCTTTATAATCTATAACTTTCATATCATCTAAAATGTCATAAAACTTTAAAATAAATAACTATTGAATGACTAAATTCATCAAAATACTAGTTATATTTAAAACAATAAAATAATCATCTTTAATCGTATAATACGATGCTCTTGATGATCATGCTAAAATCATTGCTTCAGTTATTTACTATGAAAAACATTATTTTCTTAAAAATCTTCTTTCAAAAGAAACTATTGTGAATCATGCTTCTTTTTCAAACTAACTCATATAAACATATTCGAAACTCTTTTCAATATACTAAACAAGTACCCCTGAAACTGTCTGATCTTGCCTGGCGAGATCAGACATCGCACAGGCAGAGCTATCTGAATTTTCTCATACCTGGTGAGATCTACATCAGTCAGGCAGAGCTATCTGTACCTGGCGAGATCTAACATCGCGCAGGCCTGCTATCTAGTCATACGCATGCGTAGAGCTGCCCCCAAAGGGCTAAAGCGCCCAGATCACACGGCCCAAAGCCTCTATGTGTGTCTGAACGGGCCCCAAAGGCCTCTATCTTTCTATCTGAAATCTGCTGTCTCACTGTCTAAGTGAGCTGGGTACTAGCTTAGTATAATATAATTAAACTTTCTTCTTTTCTCTAAAACTGATTTCTTTTCAAAATTTATGAAACTTATATAAGCTGAAACTCATAATATCTGAATCCTTGAAAATCCATGATAAATACTTAAAAGAATAATTGCAAATACTTTGAGAAATCCTTGAAATCAAATTGCTATAAAAAAAATATGATCATAATTGTTCTGCTTTTACATTTTCTATAAAATGGTAAAATATGCATCTATAATAATATAGAAAACGATTCATATATAAAACATGAATCTTTCTTAAAAATGCTAAATCATTGTTTAAAACTAACTTTGCAACTAAAATTTATATCTATAACCATTTGAAAAACTAGATTTGAAACATCTTAATAATTGAAAGCAAACATAACAAATGAGTCTATTTACCCTCGAGAAATTAAAAAAAAAAAAAAGAAACTAACTTGAATTCTTCTGAATTTGCTAAAATTCTCAGAAATTCTATTAAATGTTAAATAAACATAGCTAAATAAATACTAAAAACATATTTCTAATTATCCAGAAAAATAAATCTTCTACTCTTTCTAAAACTTTCTAAAATATCCATAAAATAAAATACTTTTCATCTCACTATAAACCATAATTTATATTTCTATCTCAAAATCTTGTACATCATACTTTAACTCAAATCTTTTTGACTATTCTAAATTTTTCATAATTCTGCATTCAGGTCCCTACAATTTCTGGAACAACTTTCTAAATTTGCAATTCAGCCCTTACTTGGGCAGTTTTAAAATTTGGCATTGTCACCCCTGCAGAATTTAAATTCTACTTTCCAAAACTTTTTCTTTTTAATTTGCTATTATTTTAAATATAAAATCACTTATTATTTTGTTAACCAAAATCACAATTTCTTCAACATATGTATTTATTTAAAGAAAATAACCCAATACCTCAATTTTCTATCCCAATTCATTTAATTATAAAATATCTCATTTCAAATCATAAACAAAAACTTTCTACTTTCCACCAACATATAATATATATAGTCATTCTACAACTTTCACTTTAAATTTATTTTTCTCTTGTACTCAAATTTATCGAAACAACAATTGCTATATATTCAAAAACTAATATACTAGCACCACCCATAACCATCTCTTCTATCCAAAATATAATACTTTACACACTCCTATTCCCAAAATACATAAATCATCATCATCTATTCTAAAAACTTTTAATATAACTCAATTAATTAAACTAATAACTTAAATCATATGAAAAATCATAAATTTAATACTCTTAAATATTATATGAAATTCTCAAAACATAATCCACTCACTAATTTGGTTGCACAACTCGGTTAGCTCGGATTTGATTCCAAAATCAACATTCCGCCTATCCGGCCACATTCCTCAACAAGAATTAATCCTTCCTTGTCCTAACATCATAAAAGAGCTCATCACATCATATTCAATCAGTAATCAACTTGAATATTTAAATTTCTCAATATCCAACTTCATATCTTAATCCAATCAATCCTAATTAATTGTATTTCTACACTTCTTATACAGAGCAGTTCTTATTGTCTGATTTTTAATAAATAATTAACTTGTCAGAATAGTCTAAAATTTTATACAGACCTTCTACATATACATATCTAATAACATATAAAATTTCATAGCATCCAAGTTCATTAAGTACCTCAAAATCTTCATGTTTCTAGATACAAAAATTCTGTAAATTCATTTCCAGAACTGACCTCTCCATATTCCAAAATATATGATAATTCGTAATAAATTTGTAAAATCACAAAACTCTCCAGAATTAAACTAGACATATATACAAACTCATACCCCAAATTTCATAATTTTTGAGGACTTCTAGATACCTCAAATAACTTACCCAAAACTGATTTTCTGCAGAAACATTGAATTTCTAGTAGTGAACAGTAAACTTCGAAAATTTATATAAAATTGCCTACTCAACATTTTTCAATGAATCCAACTTCAAACAAATCCTTGAGATGTCTATTTTAACATATATAAATTTCAGAATCAGATTTAAAGCCAATAAATTACACAAATTTTCGGAATTAGTACTGTTCACAGAACCCTAAATTTCCATAATTATCATCAAAACTTAAAAGTCCCTCAAACAAATTCTATAACAATCAACAAGAATATGAAATACCTTGAATAATACTTCCAATTTCATCATTGTTCTTCCTTCTCTCTCTATCTTCTCTCTCTAAAATTTTTTCAAATGTCTAATAACTCCTCTAAATTCATATCTATAGTTAGAATTCAAGATATTGAATTTAATTTGGGTTAAAAATGAAATAATTACCTTGAGAAAGCCCTCAAAAATGCTCCCAGAATTTGTCACTTCCCTTTCTCCTCTCTTCAGCCGTCAACCCTCTCCATTTTTCTGGAAATTCTCCTCTTTTTCTTTTTTTTTCTTGTCTTATAATTAATTAAAATGAAAGGGAAGTGGGCTGGGCTATAGGTGATGGGCTGATTATAAAAAAATCAATTGGGCTTGGGTTTCTGTAATTAGCCAAAAAAAAATGGGCTGTTTCATTAAAACATTAAGATATTTAAAAGCTTCCGACTTTCTCACTGTAAACTACTTTCTTTTTCTCTTCTGGGTTCATCAGCAAAGCTTTTTCTGTTCAATGTACAGTAGGAAAGCTTTTTATAACTTGCGAGAGTGGACAAGTTTCTTCTTTTGTCGATTTTTTCATGGTTTTTGGTTGATTCGTTGAGTCGTCAGCTCACTCCAACCCGGACCACGTGCTTTGTTTTTCTTATTGTTGTTTTAACCGTGGCTTAATTATTAGTTGAATTTTTCCATTCGAGAGAAATTATTAAGTTTTTACTGAAATCAACTTTGACCGGCAGCAACCCATTACAACACCTCAATCAGCTAACCAATTGCAATAGCCCTCAACCACCAATTCCATCCAAACTGATTTGTTTATGAATTAGGGATTAGGGTTGAAACTAATTGAATTCTAAGGTTTTAATGGGAATTAGGATTCTAAGCTTTAGAATTCTTTTAATTATTTAGGGTGATGTGTTAAGCATAGTTATAATATAATCCAATATTTTAATTGAATTAAGAGTTTTTTTTTTAATTATATGGTAGTATTTACTTGAGAATTATTATTTTTAGTTTTTCTTTTCATAAGAATTTGACATTTAAGTAAATATTGAGATATTTATTTAAAGAATATGTGGTAATATGGAATTTTGAAAATAATATTGTAATTTATTTAAAGGACATATTGTTGGTATGGACTTTTGGAAATAATATTTGAATTTAAAATGCATTAAAAATGTGCAAACAAGAAAACGATTTTAAGTAATGTAAAGAGACTTGGCCTAGCTAAATTGCTTTATATGACAATATAATTACAAGTCCATCACCAACCAAATCTTTACTGTAGTGTGATCACCAGACCAAACAACAGCCCATAACGTAAACTTAAAATAGCATTGATGTCTACACCAATGAAATATCAAATGAAATGAAACTAACTATTTTCTTCCACCTGAGAGGACTATATTCACATAGAAATATTGAATTTGATTCCTTTCTCATTCATATACACTTTGTATTCCATATGTATTAAATATTGTTATACAAAATCCGTAAGTGCACAAAATCGTAACAAGTAATATAATAATAAGTGAGTTATCGTTCCCACAAGAATTGGTTATTAACTATTAAACTTAATCAAACTATGATTTTATTTGAATAATCCATTTAAATAGCAAATTTAAAAGAATTAACTAACTAAATAATGTTCATCAATCTTGTTGCCAACCAATTTCACTAATGTATTTGTTATTCTTTCTCAAGCAAAATCAATGTATATTTGTAGGGAGAATCACATCTCTGTCTCATCAACAGCCTATAAATACCCATTAAGAACAAAAAATTATACACAGTTACACAAATCACAATCATATCTCTATCTCATGTCAATTTATGACAAATTTATCAAGGACTAATATAAATTAACTTCTCGATCTAATTTATATCTCAAATCATGCAATAGTTGGCCAGACCATCACAAGCATCAACCACATGAATAATGCACTCAACAAGAATTTGAATAAACATTAATATGTTGAATCGAAATAATAGAGTATCAAACTTGGCTATATCCTAACCCTAGAATAGAAAATTAGTTCATAATGTAAATAAAATTAGCACAAAATTGCGTAGGGATCATAGAATGCAAAGAAAGAACTAGAATCTTGAAGATTTCCTCCTTGAGTTGCCTCCCAGGGTTGTAGATTGTTTCCTTCCCTCCTAAGCACTTCTAATGATGCCTCTGATGTCCTAAAGAAGGCTTAGAAGTCATCTATTTATAGTCTATAAGAAAAAGAATTTGAATCCAAGTTGAAAGAGGAATCATGAAAATTTTTGGAATTGGTCTTGTACAGGAGCGCAGCTATAGTGGCATGGCAGCACCACCTTTCTGGCTTTGAAAGCTTTGTTGTTCTGGATCTTACGTTGTTGTGCCATTTTGTGTTGCATTGGAGCGCCAAGTTTCTGATTGAGTAGTCCAAAGTTTTCCTCTTTTGGCCCTTTTTACTCTTATTTTTTATGTGCTTTATTAGGAATCCAATTCCTTTCTAAAGAATCTGCATTTGATTAAAATAACACATTATTTTCTCCTTATTTTACTCAAAAACTAATAAAAAATTAAATTTAAGATTTATTAAATTAGTGAATAAAATTCACTAACAAATACCTCACAAACTTAACATTTTGCTAGTCCTAGAGTAAAATAAAAACAATTAGTAAAAGTAACAAATATGCTTTAGACCAATTATTATTCATGCAAAGTTAAATTTGTATTTAACACGGCGGTTAGCCTTAAAAATTGCATCGCTGATAACTCAAAAAAATTTTCAAACTCGCAAAACTATCTAAGATTCTCCTCAACATCAGTTAAGTCCATTTCCAATTCCTTGAGTGTGTGTGTGATTAGTCAATCTCACATCATTCAATGCAATTCAAATGAGATTTTGTGATGAAATGAGTTAAGCAAGACATTTATATGGTATATAAAAATTGAGACACCATAAGCTTGCTAGTCATGCTACTCTCCACAAATGTAGATCAACTCAACATCGAAGATCAAATAGGACTTTTTAAAGCTTGTAATGAATGGCGAGGGTATTAAGGGTATGGAAAAAGGGTAAATTTTTCGGTTAAAATTACTCATAAAGCATGTAAAATCTCTCAACTTCATAAACTTTCCACCCTTATCAACTCGTATTTTCAATACAACTCCATCAAGCTTCAATTAAATTTCTCCTCCCCCTTTTTTGTTGGAACATCTACCCAATATGGCAACAAATACATGCATTACGCTTATCTTGTCAACTCTTTTGACCATTTGCAAGATTCTCTCTTCTTTTTCAATTTCTTTTTTCATCTTTTCAATTGGATAGTGCAATGTTGATTCCCTTAAGCTTTCTTTTTAGTTCATGTAACAAGCTTTCAGCTAGTAACTCCAAGCCTGTTGGCCTTAAGGTAATGAATGTTAAGACATCCTAATTAAGAGCTTACTTGCTTAAACTAAAAGGCTAAGAAATCAACTAATCCAAAAAAATTTTTATAGCGAGAATAATGCAAAGAGTTAAATTTACAATGAACTAGACTTCAATCAAAATCATCAAACTGAAAATCAACCTTTAATCCCAAACTACATAGCTAATCATGTCATATACCATCAAAACACCTCTCATCCTCCCTTATGCACCCTTATTCATGCAACAACCAAAAGTTTTGAAAGATTAACATGCTTATGAGTAAGAGACATTGTTTAGATATATTCTTTATATGACTAGGATAAATTTAGTGATCTAACAAAGAAAAATGCTTCAAAAAGCTCAAAGGGGATAATTAGGGATCAATTTAAATCATGGGTTGGCTTGAAAGGCTCAAATGGTCCAAAAATGGCCTAAATCATCTCCCTAATGTTGAGTTGTCTATGATTTCGCCTCAAGTATCAATGAAACAAGTTCTAGAATCTTTTTGAAATTTTATACTTATTTACATTACATAAGCTTTTCTTTGAATCGACAAACAATTTCAATGATCTTGACTCAATGTGCTCAAATGTTTGTTTAAGGAATTGAAAATGAGGCAAAACTATTAATTAATTCAAACCTATAGGTGTTATGCAAAAATTTTCAATTTCCAAGAGTTATACATGTTAAAAAATCATTATCTTAACATCAGCCATCACAATGGAAACAAGAAAACAAAACAATTTCATATATATATATATATGAAATTGTTTTGTTTTCTTGTTTCCATTGTGATGGCTGATGTTAAGATAATGATTTTTTAACATGTATAATATATATATATATATATATATATCACCACAAGATAAATGGACTTACGTGTTGGCTGATAAATGACACGTATGTACATACGTGTCATTTTTGGACGACTCAAAACGTCGTGACACATATTCCTATACGTGTCATTTGGTCAACCTGACATCAACCTTACTATTGGTTTACTTAATTAATTAATTAATAAGAAAAATGGGAATAGATGACGGGAACAAACAGTCATAGGGTGACAGAAAATCTATCAGTCATCTATGTCACTGTCACTCATTTATGATGAGAAAAAGTTTGTCATCAACTTTGTGATAGTTTTTACATGTTATATGTCTATCACACTAGGAAATCAAATTTTTAATTAATTTCCTTGAAATTTTTTGGCGGGAAATTGACTTTTTTTTTAATTTGAATATTTTGGCAGGAAAATTATTTTTTATTCCTATTTAATTTTGATAGAAAAATTTTGGTACAAAAATTTTTGGTTAATTTTTGTGGGTAAATTATGTCGTTTGTGATAAAATTGATGATTAGTATTTTCTGTCACAATATTTAAATTTAGTTATGCAGAACTATGATTTTTTTATTTTATTTATGCATTCTTGTTTCTAAAATTCATTTACAAATTCAATATGAACTAAAAATTAAAGTGCACATCCAATTGAGTCCAAAAACTTTTTATAGTAATGACATCCATATAACAATATAGAGAAAAGTTACATAGATCATATATATCATCACTGATACATAAGCTAAATCATTAGTAACTATTAACAACAAACTGTGATTGTAATTCGAATCCAAAAGCAACAACAAATGATAGCCAACCAATTTGGAGTTCACATGACAAATTTCAACAACTAAGAGCAAATGTTTTATATTTGACTAGCTAAGCCAGCAAAACTCCTTCTGTTTTCTCAGCAAAATCCGCAGTAGAGTTCCTTCTATTGTCAGCAAAAACCCAACAAAACTTCTCCCATATTCTTAGCAAACTCCTCCCATTCTGAGCAAAATACCCAGCAAAACTCCTCCCATTCTCAGCAAAATACCCAACAAAACTCCCAAGTCCAGCAATAACTCAATCTATCAACACCAATGAATATACCAAACAATATTATTAAAAAAAATTCTCTGTTAAAGCAAACTCCAAGTTTTATATGTAACACAACTATTACAATTTCACATTGCAACTTACAATTTCACTAATTATAACACATAAGAAGTAATTTTAGGTTCAGAACAAGATGAGTTGCTTTGGTGGGCTGGATAGGTTTAGTTTTAGGTTTGTTGTCTGTAGGCCTTCCCTTCTCAGGTTTGTAACTACTTTTGAAGCAAAGAAAGATTAAAACACTAAATATCTAATGAATTGACACTAGAATTGTGACGATGAAATGAATTGTCCTCATTCTTATTATGAATTGTGAGGGTTTCAAGTCAGAGTGAAGCGTGGGATTGAATAACTAATGAATGAAAAACATTAGCAGTTCATAATATGCATTTAGAGCACGAGAAAAACAAAGAGCAAAGCTAAATAGAGCAGTAAAAAACATAAACTCACCTATGATACTCAATATATTGGATACAATAACGACTTATTTGGTTCGTAGAATCGACTAGTGAATTTCCTCCAGTTTCTTAGTGAAAATTTGCTGGCTAGCAGCAGTAACTGGGTTCTCAACCCTAATTATTTCCATAGGTCTCTTAAGGTCCTCAAAGAGGTGTATCTATAAGAAGAAATTATATTTCACAAGGAAATCTTAAATCTATCTACATGACTAGTCTGATAATCACATTAGAAGGGTAAAGAAAAATTAATTAGTACCAAATCCGTTAGTTTGCATATACCTCTTACTGAATATAGTTGCAATTTGGCATGTGGTGGATGATGGTATGCTCAAACAGCTAAATCTAAATATGAGCTTTCTACAACATGTTAGAACCAATAAGCAAGCCAAGCCAAGCACAAAACAAAAGCAATAATTAAAGTAAAAGAAGCAAGATGAGAAATAGGAAATCGGGCACTTACACTTTGGAGAAACTAGAAGATTAAGTTCTGCAACCATAAAAGGAAAATTGAACAAAAGAAATGAGAATTAAAGAGAGGAAAAATGAAAAAACACTGCAAATTTTGTGTGAATAAGGGATATAAGAAGATTTGTTACAATGGTTGGGTCATAATTCTCTAAATTTTGGATCTTGCCATGACTGCTCTGCTTTTGCTGCTCATGTTGCTCTGATAAAATAAACATTATCAATTGGTGTCAAAATTTTAAGTTACATTTAAGTTATAGAACATTGAAATGCAGAAGCAAAACTATCTTAACATGAAAGTCTAAAATATCCTTCTATAAATTTATAAGCATCTCTCGACTGCAGTGCAGGTTTGCTTCCCTCTCTTGTAGCTCCTACAATACCAACCAAAATCCAATTGTTTTAGCCAGTACATTTTTTGGATAACTAAGCAACAAAATGAAAATGACAGACTGATAATGCAACAATTTTTGTCCAGATGTGGCACTGAAAAAAACAATTATGGCCATGTATTTAAAATAGTCTGTATTCTTTAAATTTCGTAGACCAATCCTTGTATTCATAGTCAAGTTCTACATTTCCTTACTAAGATTTATTGTAAGCATTTCCAAAATCATTGCCTCCAAGAAGACCTATCTAGGGATCTCAATTTTACAATAAATATAGTTAAGAATCAAAACAAAATTAGTTAGATGCAAACCAAATTCAATTTATTTATCTAATCCCAATTATGTAATAATTGGAAAATGTGATGTGGAATTTACTTGATCCACAGATTAAGTAAAAATGGATGTATAAGCAATAGATGCCTTACAGTGCTAGCATAGATTCCAAACAGTCCAGTACTGTTGAATATACTGTTGATTGCAGAGAAAGATTGAATCTGCTGATACTCATTCAACAAATTGAGATCTGCATTCAATATGCATGGAATAAAAATGTTTAAAATCTTGACAAAAAAATTGTCTTTTGTACACACAAGAATCAATGCATCTTAAGTAGTAATACTGATGAACTTACACATACCAAAGTAACTGATAACCATAACCAAGATAAAAATAAACTGCCCAGAAAAGAAAACAGTGCAGCATTTAAGCAGAACTTACATAGACATAAGCACATCCCTTTCCCAGGGCCTCCTGTTGAAAATAAGCCACCTTCTCCCATAAGCACTTGCAGAACTATAAAAATTCATACTGAGCTAAAGAGTACTCAAGTTTTGGTAAGGAGATGAAGAAATAATACTAAAGGTGCATACAAATCAATAGCAGTGAATCTAGAAGATCATCACAAAAGGAGAAAGGAAACAAATGATTGTTAATTTGTTAAATATCTTAAGAAACAAAGTAGAAGAGGCAGTACTTGCAGAATAGTCAAAGTGATAACTTCTTTCTCTTGTAGCTAGCCACCAGGCACTCCAAAAGCAAGAGCAATATATGTACTCTAAAAATAACAATAGAATTAAACAATCTATGTGGAATTGAGTGCTTAAAAGAAAACAAACTTTTTATTTATTTTTTCTCCTTCCTCTTGATGAGGCAAGGCAAACTCATTTAGTAATTGCAACTAGTAACTCACGCCTCTGAATCAGCTTGCTAGTGGTAATCCCCTCCAATGTAAAGAGATTTCGGCTCTGCAGGACGGGGCCAAGTACTTTTGGTAGGTCTGAAAGAAACGGCTCTGTAACTTGTAAAAGCTCATCAAGATCAATCCCAAATGTTGCCAGGACCATTAGCAGAGCATTGTAGTTCTCATGAAATTCTCACATCAACCAATAAACAAATTTAATGAGTGCAAAACAGAGTCCAAATTAAAACTAGTCAAGTCAAACTACCGATATTATAATGTGTGCTTGAATGATCATGCATGCACACATTATATATGCATTTATGTATGCAATATAAGCTATTTTCACAAGCTAATTGATCTTACAGCAACGAATTCCTCCAAAATGGTGCCATTCAGTCTGTTCAGTGCTGATGCAAGAGCCAAAAGAGGATTTGTAATGCACCAGAATAACTAGCAGAATGAATTGCCTCCAAGAGTAGACCTTGAGGATTGTTACGGAGTTCCCCAAGCTCCAATTTCAACTTGCACAACTATATAAACATGAGGGAAAGTATAATTAACAATATTAGGGAACTTGACATGAAATCAGCACAAAAAAAGAAAAGAGTATCATGCCAATCATTGCCAATGATTACCAATAGTGAGTTTAGTATTTTTGAAATATGAGAGTAATGGGAAAGTAAACCATTTAAGTTATATGCATAAATGTGTTTTATTTTAGATAAAAAGCAAAGATCAAATGATAAACAATGTAACAATCATGAAAAGATTTTTACAGTTAAAAAAGCATGTTATGCTTTTTGCTTCTCAATTTCTCAAATTAACATTAACTGACTTGAGGTCCAAAATGATTCAGTACATTGGCATAGAAAGTGTTGCAGCAAATTAACAAACAAGCAATTAAGTAGATCAATCACAAACCAATCACATTTAGTATTCTTCAAATCCTTTGTTAAAAACCAATCACAAACACAACTCCCTCGCACACTTCAAAAGCTAGAAGAGAAATGTGGCGAAGGAACTTCAGTGGCGCAAGCACAAAGGCAAACGCAACTCACAGTTAAACAAAACAGCCACTAAGTTTAAATTTTTGTTTGTTTTATTTTCGTTTCTTATTGTCACAGCCTCTGCTCTGTTATCCTCCTCATCAACAATTGTTCGTATTAATTTTTTTAAAAATTATAATAGTGAGACGTTAGAGAAAAAATGAAGTTCTCAAAGTACATATAATAGGTGGGCATCACAATCATCTTCTCATTTTAAACAAAACCCATTTCGCCCTTTCATTCAAATTCATCAATCCACCTAAAAACATGCACACAACATGTTCAACAAACCAATTACACATAAAATTTGATTCAAGATTATATCAGAAAATGAAATGAAGTTAACAAGGAGCTAAAAAACATTGACTCACCTTGGAGGTTGGAGATGGAAGCACTTACCAGAGATTTTGCATTTTTCTTGACTGTAACCTCGCAAAGTGTGGATACCAAGAATCTGAAATATTTTACCAAGATTTTTAGGGCACTTTCGATTAGGGATTTGGCACTTGTAATATGAGAGAGAGAGCTGATAAAATCAGGGATTTGGCATTGGAAATTAGGAGCGAATTTCAAGTCTATGAGTGAAAGAGGGAAATGAAAGATAAAAGAGGGAAAGTCAATATCGAAAGAGGAGGAAGTCATTATTTTTTATACATAGAATTTTCATATTTGTCTCTTATTTTGAAATGACAAATTTGAACATTGACAAATATTATTAAAATCATGGTTTGACTTCTCAATTAATAATATAGTTGACAGTATTATAAAAAACCCTCAAATATATTATTTAATGAGTCATAATTAAAATTATATTATTTAACAGTGACTTTTTCTTTTCATATTCCTAATTTATAAGTTTTTTAAATAAATATTAATTCATTTCTTTAAATTTCAATTATTATATTATTTCTTTAATTTTTTGTTTTGAAAATTATATTTCAATAAAATTAAAATTTATTTTTTATTTCATAAATAAATAACATTTTTTAAATTTTTATATATTTTTACATTTTATGAATCAATAAAAATTAAATAATAATTCTTTTCTAAAATGTTGCACAAAAAATAAACTTTTAGTAGCATTATAAATAAAAAAAAAATGCTACGATGTAGTGCTACTAAATATGTTATTTATTGTAGTGAGAGTTAGGGATTTTGAGAGATTTTAGAGAGTTAAGTAGTATTTATCTTTTGCCATGAATGTAAATGTGTGTGTTGAGACAAGTAATTTTTTAAAATTGTAAAAAAAAAATAATGAATAGAGCTAATTTTCATTGTAGTGATAATGCAAAAGGTAAAGGCAATAAGAATAAAGAAAAAAATATATTATGGTTGAAATGGATGGTGTAGGGGAAAGTTTTATTGGAGGAAAATGAAAAGTAATTCACTCTAGGTTTTTTAAGGCATTTACTGATTTTTTAAATAAAATATTAATTTAAAATTTAGTCAAACAAGGTCAATAAGAAAATTCTATCATAAAGTTTTTGATAGAATTAATTTCTATCACTAGTCTATCATCAATTCTTGATAGACAAAAAATTTATCACAAGTACATCATTAAGTGTCTGATAGATCATAATTCTATCACAACTCCATCATCCTTTTATGATATAATGATTTTTGTCATAAAGTATCAATCATCTATTCTCATTTTTCTTGTAGTGTCAGTAAGGCGAAACACCTTAGTTTGAAAATTGGTCTTATTTGTCGGTCTTTGGGAGTTATGTGTCGTTTAGTAGCTAACACGTAGTTGGTTGTCATTTGGAAGCTGACGCATATTTATGGAGCCGACATGTCGATTTTTTATATGCATGTCTATTTTTTTAACCTACATTGATTTAAATCTTTATTTAAAAAATATACTACTTGTCGGTTCTTTTGAACCAACAAGTAGTGTGTGTGTTTGTGTGTGTGTATATATATATATTTGGAAATTTGGTTTCTTATATAATATTATATATGTTATACATGCAGCATCACAAACACCCATATGCTATAAACTTAATAGACAACAAAAATACAAAACATTCAAATCCCAAAGCACTATAAACTTAATCAAACCCAAATCCCATTACAAGCTAACTCAAAACTACACATTCCAAACAAAGTAAGAAATCCAAAGTTGAACTTAGATCAAAAGGAAAAAAAGTTTAATTCTACAACATATATAGTACTAATTTCTTACTAATCAAACCCCATTACAAATCCAAAAATCAAACACAACAAAAATTAAACTACCAAAAACAAGCACAAAACTCCAAATTATGCACTATAATCAAGTGATAATTCATGATTCCAATATACCTAGTTGTATTGCATATAACTATAAAAAATAATTGTTTATACAATAACAAATAAGCAATAAGCACAATAAATGCAGCATCTCAACCCCAACAATTAAGAAAAGGTTGATAAGTTCAATTCATAAATCCAAAAGCTAGCATGTGAACCATTCTAATTGAGAGAATCTTTAGACACTTTTGGGCCTCTTAGGAAATCCTTAGACACTAAACTAGTCTTTTCAGTTCTTAACTTATCTAGAATTCCATGAAGTTCTTCATTTTGTTTAATCATCTTTCGCTTGCAAAGTAACCTAATAGTTATATCTAAGCACCTTCAAACTACAAGAATTTAGTGAATATAGCATATACAGAAGCAACGATCATTCACAGAGGCTAAAAGAAAACGGTAATAACTTTCAACTTAACTAGAGGTTTGAGACAAAATCTCTACAAAAGCAATGGTTCAACCATTAATTATTAGGTATAAAACATAAATTAAGAAACACATACAGACCTGCAAAGAATAGACAAAGAAGGCTAGGTGCCAATTCTAGATAAATTGTTGAATAATCTAGCATAAAAAGGGAAATATTACAACATTGCCTAAATATCTACTATGGATTAGTTGAAATTTACTAATAAATTAAAATATATAAATAATATACATTACGGATTAAGAAAAGAAATAAATAAAAAAGAAAGAGTATAGTTGTATTGATATAATAATAAAAAAAAAAAAAAGTTTTGCTACATAGATATCTTGAAATTTATGATTGACTTACAATCATGAATAAATGCATAAAATTTATGTTTGACTTACCACCATTAGTTTCCATATGGCCATGCTAATATCTTGAAGCAAGTCAAAAATTGTAGGCAAGTGACCAAGCTTATGCTGTTAAGGAAATTGACTTACAAGTAAATGCATGGTGGTTTGCTCATTATTTTTTCTAATGGTGTTAGGTGAATGTGATTCATTTTTTTGTTGACTATTAAATATTATAGTGTTGAACAAAATTGAATTGACTTTCACAATTAAGATGAATTTCATAATGTTCATGAATCTAAAGTAGAGAATACTCATCCTTTAGCGCTGCTTGCAAATGAAGTAAAATTGATTGCTGAGAGAGAGCTCTAGAGTGGTTACTATCTTAATATATTATAGTTATACATATGTTAAGGTGTTATTCGATTTACCAATTGATCACGGCCTAGGTAGAGGGTAGGTCATTATAATTAATTATTTATTTGGTTATTTTATCAGATATAGTATATTATGAATATCCTAATCATCATAAAGTAAATTATATATATATATATATATATATATATATATATATATATATCCATACAATGACTATGATCGAGAGAGTGATGATGAGTAGTAATAATTCATAAACTATATTAATTAATAAAAGAAGTAATGGTAGATGAGGCTAACAAAGGTGTGGTATGTGGATATATTATAATATTAATCAACTGCAGAGATTGATTAATTAAGTGGGTAAGAGTCGCCCAGCCATAGATTAAAGTATTGAAATAGATAAACCCAATACTTAATTAATATTAAATAGTATATGCACAATAATTTGGTATATATATTTAATTTATATATAGATCAATGTTCTCTTTGAACTTAAAGGAGCTAAGTGTTTGTTCAATCAGCTGATGTGACAGGTTCAAATGCAATACTTCGTTTGTCTTTCCTTCAAATTTCTACATTTCTTCTCTTCTTTGATTAATTCTGCTTATCCAGCTTCTCTTAGGATCTCGAAGTTGAAAGAAATCATATGGAGGAAGAACATGATAAGTTCTTGTAGTAGTGCTTCCTGACTTGAACAAGAAAAATGCATTATAATTATAACAAGATTTAGTTAAGCAAGGCTATTCTTTTCCTTACAATTCTTATAATTTTTTTAATCAATTTTTATGTTCTTCTTTAGAAATATGTATTATACTTGTTGAATTTATGAGAATAAATAAAATATGATTACATTTGATTTTTTTTTTATTTTGCATAATAAAATATACACAATATCTTAAATATTGTTAAATATTGAGATTAAATTGTTTTTTTTTTTTTTTTGGTTTTTAAGCATCAATAAGATGAGTGTTGTTATGAAACATCTATCATTATATAATCCAAACGATAACTCTTTAAACATAAAACAATGACAGTTAATAAGACAAACTATCATCATATAAAAATGAATCTTGACAACCGTCATCGTTGTGCCTTAACAACACTCGTCAGTGTGCATTTTTGTAGTAATGGGGACAAGTGTAATTAAAGGCATTTATTGCCTTTGTCTCGCACTCTTTTATGGAAGCGTTTAAGATTTAATTAAAAAAAAACAAATACCTTAGGGGGGGAAATGCTCCACGTGTGTTAACTAAAGCCAAGTGAAGCCAAGTGATAATTTAAAAAAAAATAAAATAAAATGATGGAAGAGATTGCATAGCCTGAGTCAGGGTTAATTAAAATCATTTAATGCTTTGTCAATTACAACAACCAGAGCAAATAAATAGCCTATAGCCCTACTTTCAACAATGCATTCTAATAATTATTTTTTATTTCATTTTCAATTCCAAGAGCATAGAAAATCACTTTTTATTTCAACAATGTACTTTAACCTTATTATTCTCCTATCCGATCCATGGTCTTCGAGCCAAGGTTTGCTTGCTTGTAAAATTTTCTTTGTAGAATTTTTAGGACTATAATTCGCATAAACAACCAAAAAAAGGGATTATAAACATCGCAAATACAGGGTAACATATTCACTTAACCGACTCATCATAAATTAAGCAAACTAAAATACGAATAAACATTTCATGTCATAGTAACAAGAAAATCACAGTGCTCTCTCTATTCTATTCTAGCAAATACCTTGCTTTGATTATGACTTGTATCAAACCAGTATATATATAGTGAGATAAAGTGTGTAAAGAAAATATTTAAAAGAAGCTATTGAAGAATCTAAATTAATACAAACCAAAGATAAGATTGCATGTGAATTTACATAAACAATGACTACTTGTGATGTGAATTAAACCAGAGAAGCAAGTAGTGCCTAGTCATATAGATACTTAAAAACCAAAACTCCTTCTTAAATAGATACTTAAAAGCCAAAACACCAAAACCAATATTTTGTATTTAAGGAGAGGAAGCTGGACAAATCAACAAGGTTAGTTTTTATTTTAAGCAGCCAAACTGTGTATATTATATATCACCCATACAAGCTTTGTTCCCCAAACAAAGGAGCCAATTAAGCCTTCTATGTTTACTTTTAGTTTAACTTGAAAACTAAGAAGAACAATTGCAACAAATAGCAAGATATATACGTTAATAAATCCTCAGACACATATAAAGAACTCTATTTGCCATATAAAAAAGGGAAAAAATGATGAAATGCAATTGAAACTTCCAACAATATGGTTCCTTCAGAAAATGAATTTCTTGTTTCAAAAAATTCAAACAATTATCAAATTCCATACTTTGATAGAAATATTTAATATTGATTTTCAAAGATAAAATCACCATTACCAAAACTGGAATCAATTCATTAAATGAATTCAAAATTCATCATCATAACAAAAACCAACCAAATTTTCAGAAACCCTCTTTCATAAATCTTATTAACAGCATAAAAGCCTCTGAACTATATATTTAGAGCAAAAAATCATTAAGTAACCACAATTTTAGCTCAATCTCAAAATCTATGAACAATCAAGTTCTCTGAAAACCAGAATGTATCAAAAACTACCTCTACCATATCATTTAAATTCAACCACATGTGCCTTTTATGAAAAAAAGAGAAGAGAAAATAAATTAAACATGAAAATAACTTTTGAGTAATCAATTGTTTGAACATAAGAACAAAAACACAACCAGATTGAACTTGCAAAAAGTTTAAAGGTACCTAGTTGAAAGAGAAGCTTCATCTTAAGCCCAAAGGAAAAATGTCGTTCATGGCTTCTCTTGCTTGTCTCAACTTCTCGATGCCACTAGTTTTACTCAAAACCTTTATGTATTGAAAAAACAACAAAAATATCGTGAAGAAGAAAGCTTTACTCCACTAGGGCAAGTTTAATTGAGTTAATCAATTTTTTTTTTTTTAATTTTGATGAACCAAACAAAAGTGAAAGTGACCTTGATAAACAAATTCAAGTATAGGAGAGATGTTAGCCGAAATAGTGTTGCCACTATTAGAAGGAATGGAGTATGTTCAAAATGTTGACGATTAATCGATCCATGCTTGCTTTATATCTCTCTCCACCATCTCTTTATTTTCCAATGTTTTTTAGTCTAGAAATTGAAATAGTCGTGAACAATCAGAGTAGGAAAAAATCAAAATTAAGAGAATTCATAACAATGAAATCAGATCGGAGAAGAGAAGAAATTAAACAAAAAAAAAAATCAAATAACCTCAGTGTCATCGACATCTCTTTCTTGTAAAGACTGACCTAAAAGATGTTAACCATGACCTCTATTGAAATTCAATCAATGACGAGAAAGATCAAGTGAGCTAGGGTTAGAGAGTAAGAGTGAAAGACAAGAGTGAATGAGGGAGATGAGAGTGACAGCTAGGTTAGCCAAAAAATGAAAAGAGGGATAGGATAGGTTAATTTATATGAGTGGTACTTTTGTAATTTAGAAAAAATGGGAAAGTGACAAGTAAATGAAAGAGCAAGTTTGACTTTAGATACTTGACCCTATTTTTAAAAAAACTGATATATAATTTATAAAGAGAAGTGACATGTAAGGCCAAAATTTTTGTAGTAGCCAAAATTATTGTAGTGTGTGTGTGTGTGTGTATATATATATATGAAAATGCATATTATATCCAAAACACACAAGCAGATGCAAAATAAACACAAACAATTATAGCTAAATAAGAACTACATAAAGCGATTTCACCTTCAAATTTGAGAAGCATAGTGCCCTCAATGTGCACAAACAGCAAAGAAAATAAAGTAAAAATCAGAAAACTTCCCTAAACCTCAAGGGTTCGTCGGATCCTGATCATTCGGAAGATTATCACCCATAACATTACCAAGATCAGGTCCAAGGTCAGCATCATGTGTTCCAGTATAAACATAATTGTCCCCCTACTGCACATCATCCTCCTCATTGGTGGTTGGATCCTAAGGAAGCTCCTTAGTAGGCTGCCACTCATCTTTAGCAAAGAGTGGTGGAGGAGGGAATAAATCTAGAGATGCCCCCTGACTAATGAAAAACTGCTAGAATGTGCATTGGATCTCCATCATGTATGTCCTCATTTGTTCATATAAGTGACATCCCAACATAATGTAGTGAGCTCACGTCGAGTCTCCTAGAGCCCATGCTCAAATCTATCCATCCGTTGTGTAGTAGTCAATATGTGAGGCTAAAGTGGAAGTTGTTGCTGCTGTGGCTATTGTAGAGGTAGCTATCTCAAGCATGCCTTCTCAAGGGTCTAGAGGAGTCTCACATCTATAATAGGCCATGGCAGTGATCACTCCTCAGCTGCATCAATAACAACCCCAATGGCTCGACAAAATGTTGTGATTAGTGATGGATGTGCAAGCTTGCCACTGGTTATGGCTTGAATGCAATGAATGATGTTGTCGACTATCAACTGTCCCATATTGATCCTCATTCCTCGCTTGTATGCATACAATAATATGGCCCGCTCCTTTGAAACCTCTTGGTGATGGGTGTTGGGCAACATTTTTTTGTAAACAAATGAGTTTAGTGCCCGTAACTCTACTTGCATGGCAGAGGTTGGAAACATGCTAGCCTCTCCTTAATGTGTCCTGGATGACCCCTACTATGTACCCACTGGAGTTAGGTATACCAAAATCTCATCAAAGTTCGAATTGAGCTTGTAGCGGGAGTACTCATATTCTCTGATGTCCTACAACTTGTAAAATTAGTTGATTACGGCAGGACTGAAGGAAACTTGCTTCCCTCGGACAAACACATTATAACCCGATATCTCCTTTGTATTTGCATAACCTAAACAACAGGTATAATGGCATGCTCCAAATGGCTCATGTAACTCTACCATGTGTCTTTACTTAATGAGCTCTATAAAATGCCACTAGCAGTGTCAATGTTGCGCTCTTGAAGGCAGCTTTTGGCTAAAATGGTATTGTGTTAATGAGGAGAAGTCTCAACACTCTTGAAAATATGTTGATCAAAGGCAGGGGTAGCTAAGGATGGTGCTTCAGTAGTAGAGGCCTTTCGATTTTTTGATGCCATGATCCTACACATAAGCGAAACAAACAGAAAACAAATTCTTCCCTACTGTCAACTTTAGTTCATCAACAATAGTGCCATTTAACCATAGTGTTGATGCCAAATTGTTTGCATTTATTACCAAATCATGTATGTAAAAGCAAAGGATGAAAACACCCAATTTGGAACACATGCAAAACATACTGCAAATGAAATATAAATCTCAATGTCAAAGCCAAATGGAGTACTTGTTTTGGTGTTTGAAAACATCACAAGCAGAGTACATCACAAGCAGACAAACAATTTTTAAGTTGCAAAGCATCAATGTTAGTGAACCATTACTTGTGCAAGCATAGAAATGATAGGTGAATACATGTTTGTCATTACAATTGTGATTTATATGCACTACAACATTAATCTCAACAATCTTGTCTAGAATTCACCTTAAGTTTGATTTAGAACAACCTATCCACCTATACATTATCAAAGCAAATTATCCAAAGCAACAATCTAGTGGTCAAAACTGCCTAACATATGCACACGATATCACTTGTCATTGCTATTACAATGTCAGCCATCGTTCAGACTTCATCATTAGAACATGCAAAGCCCTAAAAAATAATCATTTGTAACTTATGATTAAGATGAGGAATTTGAAGCAATTGATTACGCAAAATGCCAGCTACAGATGCTTGTCACCCTAATTACGAAACTCAATTTTTGCAACAATAGTCATCATGAAAATGTGCCTCACTTCAACTCCATGCATTTGGTAATGAAACACATGCAATTAGAAGCATATATTCAACAGAGCATTTCCATTGTTAGCATATTGCAAGCTTCCCCAAAAATAGTCATAATCATAAAGAATTCATACAAATTTCATCAAAGGCTACATCATCAAAAACTAATTAAAGCCTCAAAACATACATGTATTCATAGGTACCAATCAAAATCAATGCATCATGATTTCATATCATCAAAAATCATATAGCCAAAGAAAAACACTCCCAAATAGTCCATCCTATCTCCCAAAATTCTTAATGTAAATCCACCCATTATGATGGTTGCAAACACTTCAATCGTGAACTGAGACCCTAGCGGCATCAATAAGGGCAAAGGTAGCCGAGAAGGTGATGGTCTTGCTCATCGAAGACGGTGGCGGTGAAGGGTGAGAAAGTGAGTGAAGGTGGTTTGAAAAAAATAGCGGCCAAGCTTGTATTTTATTTCTAAAGATCGAAGTTATGCAGTGATGCGAAGACTACTACGTAGGAGCACAATGAAAAGCCCTCAATTAATTGTAACCTAATTTTTTTCGAGGTGCACATGGATCCAGGTGTAGGAGCACCAAGCTATGGGTTAAAGTTTTAGTGTGCAGGGTAATGATTGTGCAAGCGTGCATCAAATAGTCCGTAGGCCTGCAATACGAGCAGGCAATTTTCTAAATTTAAAGCCATTTTCATGTAGAGGCACAACGATTTGCGAATAGGAGCACCAATCTTCAGGTGAACCTCACTATAGTTGTGGTATTCAATTGCTCAGTAGCACAGAACCAGACATAAGAGCACTACCTAGAATCCTAAATTTCTAAGTCCCATTCATGTAGCAGCGTAAGAGGTTTGGCATAGGAGCGCCATGCTTCTAGAAATTTTAATTATTTGAGAAAAATTTAGGTGCCACAGTGTGACTTACCTGCGCAGGAGTGTATGTCCATATCATCACTGGCACAGTGGCATGAAACACATGGTGTAGGAGAGCGAGGCTTTTGTCAGCACTCTCCCAGACTTGACTTTTGAGCTAGAAATTTGCCTGAAAATACTAACACACAGCATGAATGCATACATAAAATTGAAATTATAAAAGCACACTTGACAACAAAGAAAATAATTAAACAACTAAAGCAAAATATAAAGTCCTAGCTTAGCTTAGGTTGCCTCCCAAGAAACGCTTTGTTTTACGTCATCAACCAGACATGGTTTTGCTTCTTAGACTTCATCCACAATGTGATGCTTTTCTAGGCTTCCATTTCACCACTCATGTAATGCTTGAACCTTTGGCCATTGACTTTGAATGAAGTTTTACTCAGTTGTCCAATCTTCACGGTACCATATGGAAACACTTTGACCACTGTAACCGAACCACCACAACTTTAGCTTTCCTGGAAATAGCTGTAATCAAGAATTATATAACAGGACTTGTTAACCAAGAGAGAAGGTTTTCCAGAGAATTTGCTTGTCATGCCATGCCTTGGTCCTTTCTTTGTAGATTTCTACATCTTCATAGCCTCCCTTTTGAAACTCTTCCAGCTCATTATCTGCAGCAATCTTTTTTCTCCAACGTTTTGCAAGTCCATGTTCAGTTGCATCATTGCAAGGACTAGTGGTTTTTCAATGGAAGGTAAAGGTCTTATAGGTCCTTGTCCCAATGGCTCATAATATTTCCTATTGTTTTGCCAAAAGAATCCATCCAATTTACATATTTAACTATTTCATATTCATCAAACTCATCCAGCAAATTAGAACGTGTCAAGCTAGCTAGCTTCTAATGCATCCAAAGGTAAATTTTTATGTTTTAATACTGTAGGACTCAACTTATCAATTTAAAAGTAATTTTTAATGTTATCCAGATATTTCATGGCATTAAAAACATTAAATATTACCTCTTCCCCTTGAACACACAGCCTCAACTCACCCTTTTGGACATCAATTAATGCCTTATTAATTGCCAAGGACGGTCTGCCCAAGATGATGGGTATTTCATTGTCCTCCTTTATATCAAGCACAATGAAATCAACTAGAAATATGAAATTTTCCACCTTGACCAGCACATCTTCAATCACTCCTCTTGGATGCACTACAAGAAATTTTCTAATATTTGACACATTCGCTTTAACATATTTGAAGGTTTTTTAAAAAAGAGTAAAAAATGATGATGTTATAAAAAGTCAACCCACGTTTTTGATTTATTTGACACTACTGACATTTATTTTATTTAAATAAATGCCACTTGATATATATTCCCCATTTCTCTCCATCTTTTTTAGCTTCGCTCTTCTAATTTTTCCCTAGTCGCTTTCTTTTCCTCTTTCGCTCTTCTTAGTTTTCATTGATCGATGCTTTTCGCTCCCATCACTCATCACTCTGCATTCATCGTTCTCAATACACAAATACAACCCAATAAAATCAGCTATTTTGTTACTTTTTATTTTTTGAATTTTAATTCGAGTGAGGGAGAGAATCCGATATGCAACAAGGAGATTACAACACCTCTTACTATCACCAATTCCCTCACCTTCAAAACCCTAACCCTAATCCCAATCCCGTTACCAATCCCAATCCGACGCTAGATCTTCATTCAAGTTCTTACGCATCAGCACCTCCGTTTGCTACCAGTTATGCTCCCTCAAATTACTCTGTTTATTCCCAAAATCACCCTTCCTATTCTCAAAATCACGATCCTCTCCCTCCCACAGCTCCTTCCTACGCAACAACTCCACCGAAAACAGCTCCACCACATGCTGCTCCATTGAGCCCTAATTTACTCTCTTCCTTTAATCCAATTCCTCCGTAACAACCAGCTCAGTTCCCTCCTTACGATTCCCATGTTCCCTACCAACCGTCATCGACCACACAACAACAACAACAATAACAACAGTCATCGTATTACCCGCCATTCAATCAGCATCAGACGACCCCCAGTTATGCCCCGCCCAATCCTAGTCCCAATTCATCTTACTCGTCAATGTATTCTGCGTTGTTCAGCCAAGTGGGATCGTCTGTCCCACCAGTGTATGGTAGCCCGTATGAGAATTCAAATTCAATGAAATTCGATAGCAACGGCGCCTAATTCGACGATAAATAAGGAGCTTTTAGCCGAAGCCGTTCCGATTTGGGCTCCGATCTTTATGGAAAGCGATCAGAGAGTAATAATTACTTACGGTACGATGTGGGTCGAGATGATTTGTATGGGGATGGTATGTATGCTTATAATGTCAGTAAGGTGGAGCTGTATGGGGCACGTGGCACGGCCCCAAAGTCATCATCATCAACTTTGTTTGATGATTATGGACGGTTGATTACTGTGCCATCTGGGAAAGACACATAATCATCAACAGTCTCCAGTTCTTCGAGTAAGATCGTGAGAGCAGTACCGAAGGTGGAGACGCAGCAGGATGTGAAGAGTGGGGTCCAGAAGTTTAGGGTGAAGTTGTTGGCTGAAAGTGGGGGCCAGAGTACCATGGATGTGCTTTGTTAGGTATCCAGATTTGATTTGTGTCACATTGGCTTGTTTTGCTTTGAGAAGGGTAACTTAATTTGATTAAGATTATTGGTTGCTAATTTTATTTTCTTACTGTCATTACTATTATTTATTTTGTTTGCTATGTTGGTTTGTCGATCACCGATATGCTTTACTGGCAGTGGCAGTGGCAGTGTGAGAATTCATTGCGTTTAGCTTTAGCATTGTTTTTGGTTCAAGTTATTATGATGATATAACACTATCTAGTATAATTATAATTTCATTCAGTAATGAATATTATTCTTTGTTAATTAATTAATTATATATATATATATTTTATTCTTATTGTTATTATTATTACTATTATTATTAATTATTTTTTTTTGGGTGATAGTCATTTGAATTGTTATAATTGCAATCAAGAATACACTAGCAAAATTGTATGCTAAATGTATACCAGTTTCATAGGTTTGCCCAGATATGCTTCTGTAGAAATGTTTCACCAGCATTTCTTATCATTGATATATTTTCATGTTAGACTTCATCTATTTGTCTTCGATTTTTCAAAAAGCTACTATGGCGTAGTAGTTCGACCTCAAATCATTTTATCTGTTTTGTTTCAAACTCATAATTGAATTGAATTTTCTTTCGCAGATCGGCTTGGATGGAATTTGTATGCTTGATCCCAATACTAGTCGAACCTTAAGAATATATCCTTTGGATAATATTACAAGATGTGAAGTAAGTTGGTTGATTCTGTCTTTTTCAATTTCATTTCCCATGTCACACATGTCCTGTGTCAATATCAAGATGGGTGTTTTTCCATGTGTAGTTGGCTGATTCTTCAACCTTAGCATTTTGGTCAAAAAGTTCTGTGGACATTGAACCTAGACGTATCAGATTGTAATCAAATAGTTACACTAGCAACACCCTTCTAGACACTGTGACAGCTGCGATTGTACAGGTTGGGCTTCATAAAGTTGTAGAAATAATAATTTTTCCTGCTTCAAAATAACTCTATCTTTACATGTTTTCTTTTTACTCAAATTAAATGTGGATAAGTTGACTAGCAGTGGATGTAATTATTATCTCTTAACATATATATGAATAAACTATATATTTGGTATCGGTGTCATGTAGCGAGCTAGAAAGAGTTCAGATGCTAAGAAGGTGGTTGGTTGCTTTAAAAGAAGTCGAGAGACTTTCTGCATCTGCACCTTATCTTAACAGCAATGAGAAAGATTCCCAAGACCAGGTGATCTCTGATGAGCCCAAAGATTCCCCCAAGAAGCCCATTTTGGTTAGTTTTTCGCTCGTTTCAATGTTACTTATAAATATTTTGGGAAATTCACACTGTGACCCCTTTCTTTTGGCTGAAGTAACAGTCTGCCCCCCATTTTTGGATAAGTAACATAGACATCCCCAGATTCCATCTGTCGTTAGAGAATCTGTTAAGAAAATTACACTGTGACCCCTTTCTTTTGGCTGAAGTACAGTCTACCCCGCACTTTTGGATAAATAACATAGACAACCCCAGATTCCATCTGCCGTTAGAGAATCTGTTATCTTAGCTAGAATCTCTTGTGTAAAGACTTAACTACCCTTATTTGTCTTATTCATCAACAATTTTATATTGTGAAGTTTTCTATTGACGTAAATTAAAGAAGAAAAAAGTTGTTATTATGTCAGTAAGTGGAAAGAATAAGAATTAAAAAATAAAAAAATATATTTTATACAAAAACTAAAAATCTAATGAATAAAGTATACTTAATTTTAACATTGTATTAAATTGTATTACATAGAATTGAGTAAATTTTATACTGTATTTAGTTTGTCATTGCATTGTATACATCTTAAATAATACTGTGTTTAATAAAAAACTGTATTATAGTGTATTAATTTTTATTCTAAATTAAAATAATTAACAACCAAAATCATATAAATTTTTAATTAAAAATAAAAATTCATAAATTCAAATTAATAATTATTCTAAACTTCAATAAATTTAAACTTTTATTTATAAAAAAGATTAAAAATATTTAACTAAATACGTAAACACATAAATATGCAATTAATTATTTTAATTATTTTTAATATTTAATTGTTTCAATTAAATTTTATTTAATGTAAATAATATATTTAATTTTATAATTTCTCTCTCTCTCTCTTTGCTTTCCCTTTCTTTTTGTCTCTTGTTGCTTCAAGACTCAAGTTGCAGAGTCTTTACTTTCCCTCAACTGCTATATCACCAGGCAGTTGAAGTTGATTTGAAAAAAAGAAATAGAAAAAATATTTGTGTG
Source organism: Boswellia sacra (assembly GCA_013180625.2). Classification (NCBI taxonomy): domain Eukaryota; kingdom Viridiplantae; phylum Streptophyta; class Magnoliopsida; order Sapindales; family Burseraceae; genus Boswellia; species Boswellia sacra. The sequence continues at coordinate 130,824 of SNVD02002234.1, read as the reverse complement.
CTACTTATGTTTTTTGTTGATTAATCTATAATAGGTTGTTTCAGATATGGAAATGAGCTGCCATGTGAGAGCTTTGCTCGTTCTTGTATTTGCAAATAAGATATATGAGCCCATATTGACTTCTTTATTTATTAGATTTTTATTTTTTGTATAAAATATACTTTTTGATTTTTTAATTCTTATTTTTTTCACTTACTGACATTATAACAACTTTTTTCTTCTTTAATTTACGTTAATAGAAAGCTTCACAATATAAAATTATTGATGAATAAGACAAATAAGGGTAGTTAAGTCTTTACACAAGAGATTCTAGTTAAGATAACAGATTCTCTAACGGCAGATGGAATCTGGGGCTGTCTATGTCATTTATTCAGAAGTGCGGGGCAGAATGTACTTCAGCGAAAAGAAGGGGGTTACAGTGTAATTTTTTTAACAGATTCTCTAACGGCAGATGGAATCTGGGGGTGTCTATGTTACTTATCCAAAAGTGGGGGGCAGACTGTTACTTCAGCCAAAAAAAGGGGGTCACAGAGTTAATTTCCCTAAATATTTTTTAGCTTCTTGTTTGATGGCTTTGTGATTCATATATTTCTGTAACCATTGACAGGTTTGTTATTCAAATCCTGATATGGTTGGCGAGCCATTGAATTTTCGTGATGTTTTTCTATATAGTCAAGCTCTTGAAGGCATAACATTATCCGTCGTGAGTTTAAAAAGTAGCAATGCCTTGAGTTTCTATACTGCAGAGTTAGTGATAGTGAATACGTGTATAGAGTAATTTAGAGTTCATCAAGTAGAACTGAAATTTGCTAACAATGAACACGTAAGGCCTAGTGAGAGTCAATAAACCCCACTTAAAGCTGAACACAAAATTTCTTCTAAGTTTCAAGGCTACTAAATACATTTCTTACTTCTTATTTATTGAATGACTAATAAAAGTACAATAATTTGGCTAATAGTGGTGATCTTGACAATTAAGAGTAAATGTTATGTGTTCATGATCTCTTTTTCATGTTATCTAATGAAACCATGAATCAACTCTGGAGCATTTTTACTCTTGCAAAATGCAAATTACGTGTCTTGACCTTTTTGAAGGTCTTGTATAACAATCTTTATATAGATGGACATTCACTTTGCTGGAATTTCTTTCCTGTATTAAGAAATTTGAATAGCTCATTACAGATTCAATTCATGGTTGATTTATTTTGCCTTTTTATTTATTTATTAATCTTTTTCATTTTCAATTTATCATTTCCTGTTTAAGGTTGCTAGACATGTATCATATAACTTCTTTTAACTATTTCCCTCCAACAAAGCCATAGCATTGCTACACTATACTCTGCCTAGTTTACATCTTTTTATTTTGTATTTGTTGTAAGTACATACCTGGGCTTTTTATTTGCTGATCTGTTGAGTTTAACCGCAGGTTAACTCTTTTGTATGATTCAGATTCTTGAAGCACCAAACGAGGAGAAAGTTTCACTATTGCTGGAGATATTTGGGTGATTACTCTCACTCTTTTGGTTTATTTTTAATGTCTGATTACAATTTTATAAGTGAAGTAGTTAATTGAAGATGTACTTTTGGCCACTTTGAAGAAAAGCTAAACATTTTTGAAGGATATAATGCTACCAGCTTCATAATTTTTGAAGCTACATTTTTCTGAATTCCCCATAAACTTCTTTTGGTTTGGTTATATACAGGCTTTGTCTTGCAGGAGGAAAGGAAACTCACAATGCAGTATTGAGCAGCATACAGGATTTAGCATCTGTGTTCTTAGACTACCAGGATAAAGTACTGGTAAAGTCTTGAGAGATATTCCTTTAGCGTACATTTACAAATTTTAGGAAGGTTGACTATTAATATATAGACTTACGACATTTTGGCCCAGGAAGCTATTGTATTTTCTTTTAGATGCTTCCAGTATTATGTTTTCGGCACAGCTTGACAACATGATCTAGTGCTGTAGAGTATACGAAGTGTCAGTATTGGGCCTTGAATATTTTGCATTGGCATATGCAAGTAAAGTTAACATATGCACTGTCTTCACTCTTCAGATAACGCGAGAAGAGCTGCTCCAACATGCTCAAGGTGCAATTGCAGGGCTGAAGATTAATGCTGATCTCCCAAGGTGGTTGAGGATATATACATAATTGAACTTCGTTACAACTCAACTTCTCCAAATTTGAATTCAGTTGCCTTTAATTTTTAGTCTGTGGCTAATGTTGATAGTTGGTTTCTTTTTGGACATGCTTAACCAATCAGTTTCTTGCTTGATCCCTCTCTGAAAACAACAAAGTTATATTTTTCTTTTATTATAAATGCAAAGATGTTATTTTGACTCTTGTTGGATTTTTTGCCAGTTGTTTACCAAAGCTAAGAAATTCTAAAATTGAAGTTAATTCCAGGATCCTGAATTTGGTTATTCTTGGTGTTTAGGTTTTTCTAGGCATCAGTCGCCTAAAAAATCATACCGTCGAGTTTGTAAATAGGAGAAGTGAGAACTTTGATGCTATCATTTTGGCAACTGGTAACAAAAGCAACGTAACCTCTTGGCTAAAGGTACCTCTATCTTAATTCTTTTGTTTCATTAAAAAAAAAAAGTTCAAAATTTTAGAGTATATTATTTTTTGCATGCAAATTCAAAAAGTCTAATAAAGAGGGGTCACGGGTTGAAATTGTCAGGAAAGAGAGATGTTTTCTGAGAAAGATGGATTGCCTCGACGGCCATTTCCAAATGGGTGGAAAGGTGAATGTGGGCTATATGCAGTGGGGTTCACTAAACATGGTCTACTTGGTGCATCAAATGGATGCCAAGAGGATACCAGCAAACATTGAACAGTGCTGGAAAGAGGAAGCAAAGCACCGCATGGCCTTTGGTCGCTCACTTTTGCCACAACCCACACCCTGATGACTTTTACTTTCGTTTTGAGTTAGAAGTACACTGACTCTATTGAAGAAGTTTAGGTGATTGGAGGATTTTGATGTTGCCCTTATAAGACTTGGTGTCTGTTGTTTAGTTGGTGTATGGACTATGGTTTCTCTTTATTTATTCATTGATTTTTTTATGAAGCAGTTTCTTTGTAGAAAATTTTTTTGCTGTTTCTTTTAGACATATGAGGTTATGGAAATTATCTATCATTTAAGTGGCCTTTTTTGATGTTTCATGCATGGACTTTCTGTAAATTAAGTACTCTACCTTCTGTTGTGTAGCATCTCTTTACCCAAAATTTAATTTAGATCTTTATTCTTTTGACAATCAACTTAATAGTCATTTGGTTTGCTTTTGATTAATGCTGGCTGTAGGCTATTGTTAGTTTCATTACAATGCAATTTCAGCTGTGTTTTGTCTTTTTCACATTCTCTCTTGGCACAAGAACATATTATTTTGGTCTAACTATTCTTCATGGTGGTGCAAGAATATGTTCTTCTTTCTTTTGGCTTAATTACCTTTTTAGGTGCAAGACATAATTAATTATTTTGATTCTTCAGTATCAAGCTACTGGTAGGGGATTTGTGATCTGCTATATCAAATTTTCAAAAAATTATAGGCTTTACTCCCACAGTCATTTTGTTAAGGGGTGATCTCTCTTTCTCTCCTGTACTCTCTCTCACATGAACACAGAATAAACTTAAAGTGGAATAATCATTCTAATTTTACCTTTTTTGTTTTCAGGTGAGAAGTAGTGTTGTTACTGGTGGTATTTCTTACGTACGGGTATTATGATGGTGATTCCCTATCCTATATTCTTATCACAATCAGTAGTTGGTTTATGGCCCTTTCTTGGCTTTATGCTCCATATTTGTTAAACCCATCAGGATTTCAGTGGCAAAAGTAAGCTCTGCTTTTATATTCTTTTTAAGCTGAGATTCTACCCCATTCTTTGAATACTATCATTGTTGTGATTTTAGGATAGTGAAGGATTTCAAAGATTGGACAAATTGGCTTCTTTACAGAGATGGAATTGGAGTTAAAGAGGAAGAAAGCTGGGAAGCTTGGTGGGAAGAGGAATTGGTATTAGTTCTGTTCTTTGTCGTTTCTTTGGTTGATTTGTTTGGTGTTATTTGCCTTTTATTTTCTGCAGTTTATTTTGCCTTTTATTTTTTGCAGTTTATTTTGATTGTTTACTTAAAAATACTAGTAAGCCTCTTGTTTTATTTGCTTAATTTCTATTAGTTGGTTATTACATTGGAAGGGCCTGAACGGTGCGTTTAGTTCCCCGCAGTTCAACCAAACTTTTGTCTGGTAGCTGATCAGATTAGTTTATGTATTGTAATGGGTTTTTCACAAAAGAGAATAAAAATTTCTTTTCTCCTGGGATTTGTTCTCCCTGGATACCCAGTGAGCTACATCTTCCATGCATCCAAAAGATTGTTTTACTACTTTCCATTCAAGTGTTTACTATCAAGTTCTGCTAGATTACTACTGTTAGGCACTTATTAGCCTATTCTTTTTAGATTATTTTATTTTGTTCTACCTTTTGAGTGCTGAGTATCCTAAAATTTGTGTTTTTTTATTTGTCCTATTTTTTTTGGGTCCACCATTAATGATCTTTCAATGCTTCCAAATTGAACTAGTATATATCTTTTGTCTTTCAATGCCTATATTAATTCCTCAGACTTGTATGAAGAACATATGTATATATCTTTTGTCTTTCAATGCTTATATTAATTCCTCAGACTTGTCTTTTAGAACTGGTATGGTTACCAATAGTAGGTGCTGAGTCAGAGTCAGCTGAAGCCATCACCTTGCCAATCTTCAGTGCAAGCACATTCGTTGTTGTTGCTATTGTTCTCTCGATGTATCTTATCTTCGAACATTAGCTGGTTATAATTAGCCCGAGGTTCATGCTTATTTTCTCTATTTTGAAGTTTGGTTTTCCTTTATATAATGATGCTTTTATATGTTTATTTTTCACTTGTACTGCTCGCCTATTGCTTCTGTTGTCAAAATGGCTTTGTACTATCTTGTATAATTTTTCTAATTAAAGTCTAAACTGTTTCTATTTCAATTAATTTTTTCCTTTTGTTGATGTTTGATTTCAGGAGCAAAAGTTCTTGATTGGACTCATTCTGATGGTTCTTGTTTATGCTCTTGAATCGGTATGAAAATAACTATAACTTTCTCCACTGATTCAGTTACACAGGAGTACCACAACTTTCCACAAACTCATAACAAACTTCAGAATTTAGGTGAGTTTTCACTTTCCAGGCATACTTAATTTCTCAATTTTTTGAACTCTTTAACTGAAATCAATTCAACTTTATCATTCATTCTTTATTTCTTATTGTTCAGTTGATTTGGTAATGTGGAGAGATGTATCGAAATCAGCATTTGTCTTTTGGATTGGAACATTTATTATAATCTCTTCCTCCTACATCACGGATCTCAACATTAAGTTAAACCATTTTTAATTACTAACACAAGTTCCATTTTGGTTCTTATTCTAATTCCAATTTGTTATCCTCTGTTTTCAAACAAAACCCTGAACTAAAATCTATTTCCTATTGTTTATACAGCTTCATTTCCGTGATTTCCTATCTGGGTTTGGTCTATCTTGCTGTTATCTTTATCTATAGAGCCATCATTTGCAGGTATAACACATTAAAGCAATTGCCAAGAAAATTAAGAGAAATAAGTTATTACTACTTAATTGGTCTCATTCCAATTGCCTTTGCTCTTAGGGGATATATGGATATAGATGATTCAAGTTATGTGCTTGGAGAAGAAGAAGCAATTTGGTTATTAAAACTTTTCCTTCCTTACTTAAATGAGTTCTTGCTGAAGCTCAAAGCACTCTTTTCTGGTGACCCTACAACAACAATGAAGGTATATATTCACAAATAACCCTTTTGTCTGTGACATTTTTTTTATTGCTTTTTTTTTTTTTTTTGCCTTTCAGGAAACTACCAAAGTTGCCAAATGGTTGCAATGGTAGTTGGCAGTGGTGCTGTTTGTTTTGGCCAGGTGTGGCAGCTCCATAGCCATCTAGAAAATGGCCAAATTAGGTGAGTTGCATTACTCAAACTTACATTCACCTTTTATTATTGAAATAGGATTATTTTCCAAGTGACCAAGTCAAAATAAAACATTTTCTTTCACAGTTTTACACCTAGATTACCAACCCATAAAAAAACAGAATTGGCAGAAAGAAATAAAAGTTAAATTCTCTGCAAGTGCTTTTAACCTGTGGACTAAGTGCTTGGTTGTGCTCAATGTCTCAGGCTTTTTTGGAGTTATCATCATACCAAAAGTCTGCTCTTCATATTCAACACAGTTAACTGCATACGGTAAGTGCCTGCTTCTTCGATCTATTACTTTAAAGGTACCCACTTCCTATCTCCATATTATGAAATCCAGTACTATGCAAATTGAATGCATCGTAAGCTGGTAGGTCCTCTTTGCATTTCACCTCACCAAACAATGCTTACTGTCTTGTATGATCATGTAACGGCTCTTTGATTTTATGGGCCCTACGGTAAAGTTTTGGCCCAAATCTGGGCCCATTTATTAAATCGATCTTTGTCGTTAATTGGATCCTAATTTGGCCACCAACCTTTATTCCTGACCATCAAAAATCGAATGTCGCCCCCACATCTGGCCTTTTATGTTTTTCAAACAAGTTTCATTAAAGTCATTATAAAACCGATAATATTATTAACAATATTATGTTGATAGATACTTATAGTTACGTTTCTTCTATTTTCCTACTTATTTATCGTAGGATTTCTTTTTCATAAACTATTTATCATAGGATTCTACTTATTTGAGTTTGTTATGGATTTCCAACTGATAGCTGCACAGAATTTATATAGTCAGACTGTTCTCGAGCTTTATTTAATAAGCTGGTCCTCAGCCTTCTAGACTATTCGTCCTCGCCCGTACTTTCTCTTATCCATCATTTTCTTCTCTTAGCTTCGTGTTTTGAGATGTTTCCTTAAATGGGATTTTGTGTTTCTATTGCAGGCGAGTTAGGTGGCAATGGTTGCAAGGTTGGAGATGACAACGACAGCTTGTGAGTTTAAAGTTTTGTCTTTTCTTCTTCTGTGTTTCCTCTATTTCTTTACTTTCTCCTTAGGTTTGCGGAGACAAATCTGAACAAAATTTATCAAATGAATCTCTACTTAGCATAATATTGAATTAAACAAGTTTATAATTGGCCATGCCGGATGGGTATTAGTTAATTTGTTACTTCAACTTGTAAATCTCTTTGGTGTAAATTTTCTAGTTTGGTGATATGAATGTTTACATAGCATGCTTTGTATGTGTACATGTCTGTGCTGATTTCTCGATTTCATTGAAGGATGTTGATGTGGGAAGATGGGTTTTTCTGGGGAAGAGTTGCAGATTGCTTGGAGGAGATGGATGGTGAAGATCCTGTCCGAAAAGCTTTCAGCAAGATGTCCATTCAGTTATATAATTATGGAGAAGGGTGGGTACTGGGTAGGTGCTATTATTTTGGTTTTAATCCTCTTCCTGTATGCATAAATAAAACAAGTATAGAAATGTGTATACATGTATACTGATTAAAGTCTTGTAGAAAGTAGGTCAAATGAAAGATTGATAAGAGAGATTGGTATTTCGGTATTCTATTGATTGTATACATGTATATTGATTGTAGAAAGTAGGTTGTTTTCAAGTGCTACATTCAATATAAAGTCCTATATATTCTTATAATTCTATTTGTATTGTGTTTAAGCTTTTTTTTTTTTTATGTATACATGATCTTAAACATAAATTTTTATTTATTTTAAAGTTTTATAAAATTATCATGTTTTCTAGAAAGACTATATAATATAAATAATTTTTAAAAAAAATTATAAATATATATATATTCATACTTGGCGGTAAAAAATAATTAGGAAAAATACTATTTTCAAAAACTTGACAATAATAAACAGTCAAATATGAGCTAAAAAATACTGTCATACTTGACAGTATGCAAACGGACAAATATTAATAAATAGTCAAATATGAGCAAAAAATTTTGTCATACTTGACAGTATTCAAACGGACAAGTATTAATAAACAGTCAAATATGAGCCAAAATTCTGTCATACTCAAACGGACAAGTATTAATAAACAGTCAAATATGAGTCAAAATTCTGTCATACTTGACAGTATCAAAACGGACAAGTATTAAAAATACCATTTTATAATAATATTTGTCTATTAAAAAAGAGTCAAATATTATTCTATGCTCACGTACTTGACGGTTAAGAGCAATCAAATATGAAAAAAATTCAACCGTTAGGTTCATCATATTTGACTGTTACTGTCAAATATTATTAACAATAATTTCAAAATTTCGACCGTTAATTTTGTCATATTTGACGGTTTCTGTCAAATATTTCTTCCAAAAACCGTCAAATAATGCTAAAAAAATTATTCCAATGGTATATAAACTTGATATTTTGTAAGAGTCAAATATGTTGTAGTAAATATTTGACTGTTTGACCAACTGTCAACTATTATCATATTTGACGGCTAAAAACAGTCAAATATTTGTGTTTTTCTTTTTTTGTAGTGATATGCTTGATGGATCGATCAAATAGCTACAAAAAGATCATGGTAGGTTGCCTCTCCTAAACCAAGGTTTCTAAAAACTAACAACGGCATTAGATTTATGCTTGCACCTAAATCACATAATGCATTAGCAAAGAAAAGGTCACCAATAGAACAAGGAATAGAAAAACTCCTTAGATCCTTAAGCTTTGGTGGCAATTTCTTTTGCAATATGGCTCTGCACTCTTCCGTTAAAACCACGGTCTCATAGTCTTTTAGCTTCCTCTTCTTGGAAAATATGCCTTTCATAAACTTGACATAGCCCAGCATTTGCTCCAAGGCTTCTACAAAAGGGATATTAATGTGTAGCCTCTTGAAGACCTCCAAGAACCTAGAAAATTGCTTATTAAGTTTGCTCTTTTGCAACCTTTGCAGAAAAGGGACTTTAGGAACTGGTTCTGCGGTAGGCATTGGTTTATTGTGAACCTTATCATAATTAGCTTTTATTGTTGGAGTAAGGGTAATTACTGATTCTTCTACGTTCTCCTTTGGCCTCTCACCCTTTGTTGGTTCACTAAACTCTTTACCACTTCTCAAGGTAATATCTTTGCAATGCTCTTTCGGGTTCACTTTTGTAGTACTAGGAAAATTACCTTGTCATCTTCCGTTGACAATATTAGCTACTTGACTTACTTGAGTCTTCAAGCTTCTAATTTGGGTTGCTTGGTTTTGGAAGTTGTTGCGTGTTTCAACCATGAATTGGTCAATTCTTTTCATGAAGCTTGTTGTGGTTATTGTTAGTTGGGTCAAGGCTTCTTCTAAGGATGGTTTCTTTTCTTATTAAAGAGGTTATTGAGGAGATTTAATGGCGTTTTGGTTGCTTTAAGAGAAATTTGGATGATTTCTCAGACTTGGGTTGTAGGTATTGCTATAAAGGTTGTTCCTAGGATGGTTATAATCAACATAGCTATTTTGGTCAGCCTATCCTTGGAATAGGTTCCCTTCTTTGCACCCCTCACTATGATGGTTGCCTTGATAGTGTTCACATATAGCTATTGGAAGATGGATGGCATCTGCTGTCGTAGTATGATTTTGTAGTTGCCTAGATAGTGCAGCCATTTGTGCTTTCAAAGAGTCAATCTCATCTAAATTGTGGAGTCTAGGTAGCTTTTCGAATGCAGCTCTCTCAGCATTCCATTGAAAGTTGTTTATAACCATCTCTTTGATCAAGTCATATGCCTCATCGTGCATTTTTTTTTTCATAAAGGCTCCTCCTGAGGTTACATCTATTAGAGTTTTTCTTAAGTGTCCCAAACCATTGTAGAATGTTTGTACTTGCATCATTTGGTTTGGCCATGATAATGACACTTTCTAAGCAGCTCCTTGAACCTACCTCATGCATCATATAGAGATTCTCCCTCATATTGTGCAAAGTTAAAGATGTCCATTCTTAGCTTGACTGTCTTTGATGGTGGAAAAAATTTGGCAAGGAATTTCTAGGTTAATTCCTTCCAAATAGTGATAGAATTTGCAGGCAAAGAATTCAACCAGCTCTTAGCTTTATCTTTTAATGAAAAAGGAAACAAATGTAGTCTAAGAGCATCATCTGAGACTCCCTAAAGCTTGAATGTCTCACAAATTTCAATAAAACTGGCAAGATGAAAATGGTGATGATAGAATCATTTGCAGAGTAGCTAGCTTAATCTCAAAGTTGTTTGCTTGAATGGCCGACTTCCTTATAGCTTGATGAATTCCTGTCACTGTAGGGGGGATGTAATCCATGAGTTTTGGATTAGATGGAACTATAGCTCTTTCTCCGTTTCCTTCCATATTGTCAGCCGTCACACTTGTTTATTTGGACTTTTCTTGCTTCTCCCTTCTATTCTTTCGATAGGTTCGTTCTATCTCAAAATCCAAAGGCAATAAGTCCTCATCTCCAAACTTTTCCATGCAACTGCCACTGTCAAAGAAAGCAAAACTTTAAGTAAAAACTGAAAATAAAACTCAAACTAAAATCACATTATTTAGTTTCATATTAATAAAAACAGTCCCTAGTAACGGCGCCCAAAACTTGTTATGCAAAATCCGTAAGTGCACAGAATCGTAACAAGTAATATAATGATGAGTGAGTTATCGTTTCCACGGGAATTGGTTATTAACTACTAAACTTAATTTAACTATGATTTTATTTGAATAATCAATTTAAATGATAAGTTTAAAAAAATTAACTAACTAAATAACTGGAAAAAAAATAAAATACTATGCAAATAGATAAGTTGTAAACTAAATTGAGATAAATTCAACAGTATTAAACTCTAGGGCATCAAGTTTCACCTAGGTTATCAACTCTATTATTCAATCCAATTCAATTAATGTTCATCAACTTTGTTGCCAACCAATTTCACTAATGTATTTTTTATTCCTTCTCAAGCAACAACAATGTATATCTATAGGGAGAATCACACCTCTGTCTCATCTAACAGCCTATAAATACCCATTAAGCATAAGAAATTACACACGGTTGTACAAATCACAATCATATCTCTATCTCATGTCAATTTATGGCAAATTAACCAAGGACTAGTATAAATTAACTTCTTAGTCTAATTTATATCTCAAATCATGCAATAATTAGCTAGACTATTGATGAACACTTAAATTTGTATGCTTAATAAGAGCTTAATTTATCACATTGCATTAATAGTGTCATTAAATTCCTCAACTTAAGCATATTTGCAGTCTTCACATCTTTTGAATTAACTTCAACTTAATTTCAGTTTTTGTTACTTTTTCGATAAAATGGGTATAACTTTCTGTTTATAGATCAGAATGGTACGAATCTTGATTTGTTAGAAAGCTGATTAAATCATCTTCAAGATTGTATTAGCATCATGAAAATTGAGCTTTTAGTGGACAAAAATTAGGCTTGAAGTGAACATATCTGGAGTTTCAACCCAGTCTGACCATGCCTCCGTATTTTGACCATATCTCTTGATATAAATATCCAAATCATATGAATTAAGATCTTCTAGAAAGTTGAGAGAAATATCTATAACTTTTATGAATGTGATCAAAATTCTAAATAATTCGGTTCCAAAATTGGTGGTCAAAGTCAGTGCATCCAAATTATCAACAAGATATTTTACAATTATCTCTTTGTAATTTGACAACTTTGCCCCCAAATGTATCTATAAATGGAGGTGCATTGTGACCCATTGTGACATCTTGGCTTTGGCTGAGATCTCTTATTATTGTGTTTTTCTCTCTTGTGTGTTGTTCTATTAATATTATTAATAAATCTTTGTTTTCTTGCAATTTGTTTCCTTTCTTTCATAATGTCTTGCTAATTTCTCTTTTACTAAGGTGAAAGGGTGAAACCCTTGATATGAGAATAAGGATTTTCTAACCCTGGACATGTACTTAATAATCATAATCTTGTGTTGTTTATTTTATATGTTTTATACTTATTTTCTTAATCAATCTTGACACTACTCGTAAAGTGGAGGTCTTGATCCATTGTAGAAAATCCTTGGCATATCAAATGCTTGGATCCTTTCTAGATGTCTTATGGTTCTTCCTTACCTACATAAGTCTAGTTAGGAACATTGATTTGTTGTAGACATATGGTAATTGACACATTAGATACTTGAACCCATTTACAAGAAGTGGTATAAATATTGGTAACGAAACAAATATAATTCATATAACTAAAATGGGCTTTAATGACATATCTTTCAATTGGAACCTCTTTGATGCGTGGATTCTAATTGAGTTATAATTAGGTTACTTATCCTTATTTGATATATTAAGGGCGGATCCCCTAACCTTAGCTTTCATTATTATTGTATCAATTTCTCTTACTTGTGTATTTTAAGTATTATTGTTTACTGCTTATGAACTTGTTCTTTCATTTGCCATGGTAAGTTTTACCACCTATTTCCATGGATGGTTTTACCATCTTTTGTTTTCGTTTTACATTTTAATGGTCTATAGTACCGCTTACCATCTTTACTTATATTTGTTAACATTATCTTATCATTTATTTACATTATTCATATCTTACTCTCTCGTTCTATAATTTGTACTGCAAAATCCCCGTCCTTGTGGATTGACCTCAATCTTACCGGGTTTATTACTTCGACACTCCTATACTTGGGAGATAATCCTATTTTTGGATGTGTCAACCATCACAAGCATTAACCACATGAATAATTCACTCAACAAGAATTTGAATAAACATTAATATATTGAATTGAAATAATAAAGTATGAAACTTGACTACATCCTCACCCTAGAAAAAAAAATTAGTTCATAATGTAAATAAAAATAGCACAAAGTTGCATAGAGATCATAAAAAGCAAAGAAAGAACTGGAATCATGAAGATTCCCTCCTTGAGTTGCCTCCGGGGGTTGTAGATATCTTCCTTTCCTCCTAAGCACCTCTAATGACGCCACTGATGCTCTAAAGAAGACCTAAAACTCGTCTATTTATAGTCTATAAGAAAAAGAATTCGAATATGAGTTCCAAAAGGAATCCTAAAAATTTTCAAAATTGGACTTGCACAGGAGCGCCGCTACAGTTGCATGGGAGTGCCAACTCGTCTATTTATTAGAGATCTTACACTTCTGTGCTACTTAGTGTTGCACTGGAGTGCCAAGTTTCTGATTTAGTTGTCCAAAGCTTTTCCTCTTTTTGGCCCTTTTCGCTCCTATTTTTTATGTGCTTTATTAGGAATTCAATTTCTTTCTAAAGAATCTACATTTAACTAAAATAGCAAATTATTTTCTCCTTATTTTACTCAAAAATTAATCAAAAATTAAATTAGTGAATAAAACTCACTAACAAATACGATTTCTTCCTCGATTTTTAGTAAATGGCAAATTATATGTTTCATTTTTAGGGTACGAGTAGGTCTACCTGAAAAGCATAACGTTCTTATCTTTGGTTGAAAAGGCAAAGAAATTGAGCCTGATAGGCAGGAGCAGGACACAAGAAGAACAACTCGACGTAGCCAACAACATAATCAACAGTGCAATCATTAATTTTAATAGTACAAGAGAATACCTCGGCGTATGCGTAGCCGTTCAATTTGCTCTCAGAAAGCAATAGCATAAAATAATTTTTTAAAAAGGAAAGTGATTAAAGCAAGAGCGAACAAATGAACGTTTGACTTGCTGAGCCGAAAGTTTTAATTTATAAATACAATTATTTTTACGCCGCCCTTTTATTATTCCAAATCAACAAAGCTAGCAAGTTGATTCTCCAAAGCACCAACGAAACTTCAAGGGAAAGGGGTAAATTAAGTAGAAATTATAAAGTGACTTGAGGGCCACTTTGATTTCAGTTGTGCTGCCATTATTAATCCATTAAATTAACTTATAAAAGAGTGATCAGGGATAAATGAATTAATGGGGCTTTAATTATAATTGAGAGTATCTCAAGCATGTAATTATTGTTGTAATTAAACAGCCACTAAAACATAAAAATTATAACTTAGAATCTTCAATTTGTTCATGAGATGGTGCAGAGAAAGAAGCCTTCAAGGTAATTATTAAAGGTAAATATTGGGTAATGCTACACTTATAATATTCATACAATATAAATTTTATAACATGACGTGGCAGCTTACATTATCAAAATTTATTGAAGGAGAAAAAATAAAAATAGATGAAAAAAATTACATCTCTAATAAAATTTTATTACTTAAATTGTCACATAGTATTATAAAATTTATGTTATATAAATATTATAAATCTAAGATTATTAATTTAATTTATCCAACGCGGCAGAAAAGGAAACCTTCAGTAACTAGTATGATAATAGAAGTTAATGTAGTCATATATATAAGAAATATTAAGTTAAAGCCATCTTACAACCTTTGAATATATGGTATGCACATCAAGTGAAGTCCTATCAGGGATTGTAGAAAGAACAATTTAAAATATATAAATTCATTTTTTTTTAGTCATCGTACGTATAGTCTGGGCTGATTTCCACGAGCCTTTCACACTTACAACAATAGAGTCGAATTTTTTTAATGAAATAGAAAATAGAAATATTGATTATTCTATTATTATATGAAAAAGCATTTAATACATCACAAAATGGTCGTGAACCTAAATTATATTTTTCTTTCTAATTATATATATATATATATATTTCAAATTAATTTTATATATTGAATAAATAATGAATATTTAATTAATGCCTTTGAAGTTAATTGATTAAAGGATCAATTTCACAAACTTTCCTCATGGTTTTGAAAATCTTATATGACATCTTTTGGTTTCATAAATCTTATAAACCTCATATGTGGTTATGAACTTCTTTTAAAATTAATAATTAAAGGATAGATTTGTTAATTAAGTAAATTATAGCATCCAAGTTAAAGTTTAAGTAATTTTAGTTATAGTATTTCTCAATCATTTAATAAGAGTAATAAGACCCTTAGATCAAAACCTAGTCTTATCCAAGATCAAGGATGTTCTAATTCTAAATATCTTAAAATTTAATAATTTACTAACAAAATTAGTCTCAATAAATTAAATGTAATAAAAAAGTTAAAAATCTAAATTAATAGGTTATGTTGTAATCATGGAATTTAATTAAATCTTTTAATAATTTATTTATTTATACAACTTCTAATACTTACAAATCCGAAAAACACAAATTTCCTAAAAATTATAAATCTGAAAATATAAACATCCTTAATAATTATACAAATGAAATCAAATAACTAACATGACAACAACATAGCACATTCAAAGTAACTTTTTAAGAACTACAATTTTTTTGAAATAATTAGTCCAATATAACACAATTAAAATCATAAAATAAAATTAAAATTAATAATGAGTAACTAAATTAAAATTAATCCCAAATTTTTTAGAAATTTATTTTTAATTTTAATTATTGTTGCTTTTGAAATTTCTTGTAATATCTTATATATAGGTAATATGGTCAATTTACACATTTTAACATAAGTTTTAGTTGGAGAGAATTTTTGAAAGTAAATGATGCTATATGGGATTTCATTAGACCCTAGGGAAGGTGTATGCAATTCATCCTTTCTTAAAAACATGATTGAAATTTCCAAGCTCTTGTTTAACTGGGCCAAATTGACAATAATAGTGTTGTTTTCGAACGACAACAAGAATCCGCTATTGCAGATGTCGACATTATTTAATTGGATCTGGTCTCTTAACCATTTGACTGTATGAATGCATTGCTTTGATGATAATGATCGTTGGATTCTCACTTTAACTTTTCTAAACTGTGATGTTAAACTCGAAGCGCATGTGAGAGAGAAAACCACTTCTTTGTCTTGGTAACACTCTCCAAGCTGACCTTCCTTGAAATCCAAAATCCTCTGAAAAGGTTTATATTTTATGTCTGCAACACGCTTAACTCTGTAAGGTTTGGTTTTTGATACACTCTTGAATTTCCATGATATTTTTTTATAAGCTTATGTATTTGGTTTGTTTGATTGAGAGTAAGATACTATTTTTAATATTTCAAACAAGAGTTTCATTACAAACTATTATGAAACTTCATCGAGAATTCTGACTGATATTGAGTCTCAGATCTGGGTTTCCAGCTCTATGGCTACCTAACTCTATGCAGTTAATGAATATGTTTTCTGCTATCTTCATTTTTTGGAGACAGCTCATGGGGATTCATGATTTGAAGATTATATTGTATTATATTATATTTTCTTATGGTTTTCAAAGGATTGCTAAACTGTTCATGTTGTTGTTGTTGTTGTTTTCTCTGTGGAGAACATCTACGCATGATGATCTGAAGAGTCAACTGGGGATTAGCAGTGAATGTTGATGGCCATGGACCCTCATTCTTCTCATGCTACTGCTACTTCTCAAGTGGAAGTGAAGTATGATGTTTTCATTAGCTTTAGAGGCAAGGACACCCGCTACAGTTTTTTAAGCCATCTCAATGCAGCTTTGGGTCGTAAAAGTATTAAAACTTTCGTTGATGACCAACTTGAGAGGGGAGACGACATTTCCTTATCTCTTTTGAATACAATTAAGGCATCAAGAATTTCAGTTATTATTTTCTCAGAAAGTTATGCAGACTCTAAATGGTGCCTCCAAGAACTTGAACAGATTCTTGATTGCAAGAGAAGGTGCGGCCAAATTGTGATTCCAATTTTCTATCATATAGATCCATCAAATGTAAGGCATCAGAATGGATATTTTGGCGCTAAATTTGCCGAGCTTGAGAAACGTTTATGTAAGAGATTATACGACCTCGAGGGATTGAAGGCTGCTTTTGTGGAAGCACCCGATCTATCTGACTGGACCATAAATGACAAAAAGTAAGTGTTAATTCTCATTAAAATTTATAATATTTCTAAATATTTTACCCTCTGCAATTTTTTTTTTTTGAGTTAATGATAAAATAATATTTATCACAGTTGAATTGAATTAAGAATTTATAAATAACATTTTTCTTTAAGTATATAATCTTTGTAATTAACAATCCAAGAAGGTCTATGATTTTAACATATTGGTTAATTTATCCTCTTGATCTATACTCTTCCGTTAAAAGTAAATTGGTTTTCTTCTCTCTGACTTTGACTCTACAGCAATATCAAATTAATTATAAAAAATTATTCTCTTCAAAAGAGAAATTAATTTTATCCAATTGATTTAGAAATTTCCCATGTTCGAAAATGCGTGACTATAATTGCAAATAACATCTTCATTATTCAGCTTCAAATTAAAGCTATGCTGTTTTGTCCCCTTAATTCTTTTAATATTTCTTATACTAATTAACTAATGCTTTTTCTACCTTTTAGCCTGGAAACTGTATCTCTTGACGCAATTATTGGGGATATTTTGAAGAAACTAAATATTTTGAAGAATAAAGATGAAGCTTTTGGGGCTGCATATGCCAATAAGCTCAAGGAATGTTTAGAAAAGAGATTAGACGACCTGCAGAAATTGAAGGCCGACCTGGATGGATGGAAGGCTGCTTTGGTGGAAGCAGCCGGTCTGTCTGGCAGCATTATTGATTACAAAGGGTAAGTGTTAATTTTAGATCCGTCGTAATAGAATTTGAATTCTACTCTCATATTTAGGGATTTTAAGCCAAATTTATTTCAAATAATTATGTTAGAGTTTGATCTTTAGATTTGAGGTTAATTTATTTAAAATAAGCACATTTTATGGTCGATTTCTAAAATTTAAGTGTAATTGAAATTTATTTCATAATGACACATAAGTGAATTTTTTGGCAGCACACTATACACAATAACTCTCAAATTTGGTCTCTTACAAAATAGCTTTGGTCGTTCTAATATATATAACAAAATAAAGATTCCATTAATTAATTTGCACAAAGTTTTTATAAGGTAAGCAAATTTTGTAACATAATATTTTAATTTCTTTAAAAATTTATTAAAGTCTTAATTAAAAAGAAACATTGTTACTACGGTTTTTTTCTATTTATTGTGGTATACGGTTTCCCAATCCTCAAAATCCCAATCATTATAAAACCATCCTTATCACATTTTCTTTATTCGTCAACTAAAATTACATTGATTTTCTTCAAGAAGCAGGAAATTAATGAAAATCCAACTAAATTTTTTGATTGATCATCTCACAATATCGAATTGATTATTAAAATTATTCTCCAAAATTAATCATTCCCTTCCAGAAAGATATTTTCATCATCAATTGCTTCTTAGATATTTCCCGCGTTCAAGAATACACAAAGCGTCATTTTCCGTCTATGAATTTTCAGTGACATTTATATCAGCTTAGAAAAAATTTGTCCTTTATTTATTTTTTTATAGTAAGTAATGCTTGTTTTATCTAGGCCTGAAACTGGACTTATTGGCACAACTGTTGCGGATATTCTGATGAAACTAAACGAATTGTTTCCAGTTGACAACATGGACCTGGTGGGAGTAGAATCGAGCATCCAAACAATGATATCTTTATTGTGCATCGGGTCAAACGATGTTCACATTGTGCACTACAAGAATTTTTTGCATATTTGTCACTTCACAATTTTTTTTATTTGACAGTTTTTTAAAAAAGTGAGAAATTTGATCATGTCTTAAAAGTCAAACCTATTAATTCATCTTATTTGTCACTTTTTGTCTTATTCAATCACATATATGTCACATTTTTATAAAAGTTTGACAAGTATGTGAAAATTTAATTTTTTCTTTTCCCTCTCAAATTTCCCTCTTTCTTTTCATTTTTTCTTTCAAATATGTGAATATAATATTTAACACTTTAATAAATTTATTTAAATATAATTAAACAATATAATTTTATTTTTGATCTAAAATTAAAAATAATTTTTAAAAATCTTTAAATTAAAGATAACATTATTATATATATGAAAAGAATAAATTTTTAAATATTAAATTTTAAAAAAATGAATTTCTAAAATTTTAATTTCTAAATGTAGAAATTTTATGAAATAAATAAAATTATTTTTTAATTTCAAAATTATGAAAATCACATTATTTAATTGCTTTGATGAAAATTAAGCAATTAAAAATATCAAAAAAATTATTTTGCAATAATATAATATTTTAAATATGCAAAAAATTATTATAATTTATTTTAAAAATGAAATTAAAACATTTAGTGTTCTAAAAATTATAAAAAAAATAGTCTAATGGTGTAAATGAAAAAATTTGAAATATAGGGACTGAATTGGGGATGATTTTGAAAATATTTAATAGATATGGATTTCCAGGAATTTCACAATCCTATATAAAGAAAATGACGCAACCCTAGATCTAAATCCCAAATTTCGATTCTCTCTTCCCCAGCTCTCTAAATCCCTGATTTCGGTTCTATCTCTCCCCAGCTCTCAATGGCCGGCAACCAGCCAAGTCGGCTTGCTCTCGCTCACGCCCTTTTCGTTGCCATTAATAGTTTGATCGTGAGATGATAAGTTACTTGCAGCTTGCTTGCTTTTTGCTCGCCCTCTCTAAATCCCTAGCTTGCTTGCTTTTTGCTCTATTGTTATTGTTATAGTTACTTGCAGCACGGGAAGTGGAGATATTGATACTTCAACAGTGGTGAAGGCTGATTCTAATGGTTGTATTCATGGAGCTACTGGTCCGTCTAATTGCTTCACTAGAACTTCATTTGAAACTGAAAATTAAAATTTGAAATTATTATTTTGTTTGAATTTAGGGGCGAGTTTGGTTGTGAATTCTTCCTGGAAAAACCCGTCCGGTGAATGGCATGTGGGTTATAAATTGGTTTATGAGTTGTTTACGAATCAATTAACTTCTCGTTTGAAGGTAAGAGTTGTTTTTTTGATTATTTAAGTGGTTGGAATCATTGAGCCTGGACTTTTGATCTCAACCTTAACGGTGTTCGAGTAAAATATACTGAGCCCATTTTCAATCTTGAAAAATAGAACTGCAGTTTTTTTTTTTATGTTCATTTTGTAAAAATAATTTCACTGAACTTCCAATGGCTCATAAATTTTCCATCTTTCTTCTTTATTGTTGTTTTTTGCCGGCCAAAAAGAAAGGAAAAATAAATGGGATGAGAAAAATCAGGAGGCAATTGCCAAGGCTGTTAAGCATCTAGATGCATTCAATCAGGTTTCATAATGCTGCTGGTTAAATTCGCTTATCTGTATTAATAATGAAAGTTTTTCTTAAGTATGGTTCAATTTTTGATTTAGTTGTAGTAAGCATAAAGTTCATATGCAAAATCTTGAGAAAATCTTGGAAACTATTTTACTTCTTTCTTTGCTATTGTTTTCTTCACTTTATTTCCATTATCAGATATAACCTTTACTGGAATCCATTGGCATCTTTTTGTGCATAATTTATTTATCTGCTTGTTATTGAGCTACAAAAATATTGCTAGCTGATGTGGTTTTATTCATTGCGCTTATTTAGCATTTGCTGTTTTTCTGTCCCAGCACCTCACTTGTGGTGTCCGTTCTCTTAGAAACACAAGAAAGTGGAGGAAGCAAACTTGAAAAGGATTCGTGAAGACCTCCAGAATAGAGTTGATATTCTAAGAAAACAGGCTGAAGTGGGTGGCTTTAGAATTTGAATTGCTTTTTCCTCTAAATATCATTTAATTCCCTGAAATGTAATTATGTTTATATATTTTTAGAGCTATGATGACAAAGCAAACCAGTATAATTTGAGTTGAAGTAGTTTTTTGTCTCTTTAAATTTGTATTTATGTCTTGCTGAATTTTTTTGATAGAAAAGAAGTGCAGGTATAGGTTGTGAAGATAGGAGGAGATTATAAGCTTTTTTCTATGGACTAATAAGTGCAAGGATAAGATAGAACTTCAAGATTGAGTTTGGAGATGGATAAAGGTACGATTGCTTGCTGTCCATGCATCTTTTCTTTGTTTTATTTATTTATTTATTTTTATATACTTTTTATATGTGGCTCTATTTATTTTGAAGATAACAAATGGATAAATACTACTAAGTTTGTGCTAATTATATGAAGAATATGTCATTTGAGTGAAGCTTCTTAAGTTTGCTTGAATATTATGATTGATATGAATAAATTGTTAGATGGTGACTATTACCAAACCAAAAAAAAAAAAGAAGAAGAAGAAAGGTAGGAAAGAGAATCTGTTAGAGGCAAAGATTTTTAGTAACAGAGCCTATTAACTATTTACTTTGAAATAGTAGTTGACTGATGATTGCCAACACTTCGAAAAAGAATATTTGGAGCAATATTACCTTCTAGATTTAATGATATATAAATTTTAAAATGTTTATTAGCAATATTACCTTCTGTATTCCTTCTATAATTAAACATAAAAATGGGTTCTTTTTTGGGGTTGTTCTTTAACAAATAATCAACAGATTTTGTTATTTTCTTTTGGGGATATTTGGGTATTTTGTTTAACTTTATTTTTCTTATTCTAAAAATGGGTCTTTTGTTCATAAATTACATTGCTTGCTTCATCGTCTCTTTAATTTTTTTTTTTTTTTCAGTTTTGGTATACACGACTTTTTTCATTGGCTTGAAGAAGTAATATTTGAAGAGAGACCAGTTTCACCTAATGTTGAAGTTGAGGCAAGCAGGGTAAACCAACCAATAGAAATTAAGTGGAGAAGGAGAAAAAGAAGATTCTAGTGAAGAGGTAAGTTAGATTATTGTATTAGTATCCATACTCTTCTATTGAATTTTGTTACTTCTTCTTCATGTTTTTTATTCTCTAAAGTTTCAGTATTTTCCAATTTCTTTTCATACAGGTTCACTTCGACAGAAAGGTAAGAAGCCTGAATAATAAATGTTGAGGAGGCAATGGCCAAGGAAACAACTTTTTGAAAAAAAGAAAATGCAATTTACTCCTGATGTACACAATATTGCTTCCTCTTTTTGGATTAGATATATATTGTTATTCTAGTAGCATTAATGTTAGCAGAATTTCTGAATCTTAGAGAAATCTGAGTCAAATTCAGAGCTTCTGAAACTAAACTATGACTATGATGCTCCTCTTGATGCATATGGTATGTGAAAACAATTAGCACTTCTGAGTTGT
Source organism: Boswellia sacra (assembly GCA_013180625.2). NCBI lineage: Eukaryota > Viridiplantae > Streptophyta > Magnoliopsida > Sapindales > Burseraceae > Boswellia > Boswellia sacra. Next base: position 108,794 of record SNVD02002234.1, on the reverse strand, counting down.
TTCCTTTCTCTGTGTAGTCTAAAATCAACATGTGATTAATTCTGGAGAGGTGCTTTTTGTGCAGGGCCCTTGCTCTTGCACATTTATTAGACAGAGGATTGTCCTAGTTCACTGAGAAATTTAAATTTGAATCTCAGGGAAAGGCAAGTGACACTTGAAATTTCAAGATTGTCATATATTGATCAGTTGTGAGCTCCTCATTAATTTCTAGCTGTCTCCAGGCTTTCATGGCAATTGTCGGATGTTGCTTTGGTCTTGCTATTATATTATTTTTGGTTGTGACATTGCTTTCTGCATGAGGTTGCACCTGTTTTTCTGCACTGAGCTGGATGGGGTCAGACTCTTAATGAACATTTACATTTCATTCCAATTAATAGCAAGCTATGCAGTTGACACCATCTGAATTTCATGATACCACCAGGGCATATTTTACTAGTGTTACTTCTAAAATTCAAGTCTAAATTTAAATGTTGTTATTCAATATGTATTATAATGGGAGAAAAGTACATCTACATTAAGTCATGCCTTAAGCAATAAGCATCTTTGCCAATAGTTTTGAGCCGACTCTAGGTTAATTGATACATGAAAATCCTTGTCTTCACTCTATGCTGATAGTTTTACATGCTTGGGAGCAGGGAGTAGATCTTCATAAGGGATGCAGTGGGTAGCCCTTCTTGATTTTAGTTAATGATTGACATTGTAATTTGATTGAAGAGAATTCAATTCTAAAGCTTCATCATTCAGGAACCTAAAACATATGAAACTTGATAAGAGGTCCCATCTAGTTTGGCAACTTTTGCAGATATAGAAATATTTATGTGATCATTGGCAAAAATCAAGTATCTTTCATAACGGTCCTTTTTAGTTGAATGGATCAGGATCCAATTATCAATTGGTAGATTCACATTAAATGCTCCATAGAAGTAGCTTTCAGGATTGATAATTGTATAACTATCATCTATGCACAATTGATATGCACAAGAGCATTAGTGATGTTGCTATCTGGTTTGATTTTGTGTATTTAAATTTATATGTTTATTTATTTGTTAATATTTGCTTTGATCTTGTGTTGCTATCTGGTTTTGTGTGAGGTTTGCATGCTGTTTTGTCGATTTGGATTTTCTTATTGTGCAAATCCAAATCGACAAGAATAATCTGTAATTTAGGATTATTACAGAATAATCTGTAATTTGCTGATCAATAGAACAGAGGTCGCAGTGAAGAAGCTGCTTAATAATCTGTAAGGATACTTTGAAGGCACCACATCTTGCATCTTTCTTTATGCTATTATTTACCATCTTTGATGATTTCGTATTGAACTAGGAACTAGAGGGGCAGGCAGAGAAGGAATTTAGGGTTGAAGTGGAAGCTATTGGGCATGTTCGACATAAAAATCTAATGCAACTTTTGGGTTATTGCATAGAAGGAGTTCACAGGTGAGACACAGTTCTATAATTGATTAATCCTTCACATATTTACATTTAGCCATATTGGCATTGATATAGTATGTTATGAAGCTAATGTTGCATAACTCATTTATAATTCACCGACAAATTGTCTTTTTGTGTCTTGGATACATTCTCTGAGAAGTTAATTGTAGTTGGATTTAATTACACAGGGTGCTGGTGTATGAATATGTGAACAATGGCAATTGATTGAAGTGTTGTGGCCATCATAATAGTTGGAGTTGCAATATGGAGTTTGGGAGACAGAATGGAATATTTGGGAGTGTTTGGATGTTATATGATTTTGTGATGACTGAGTTTGTATGGATGTTATGATTAAATTTTGTCTAGTGATTTCTATGCATGAGTTTTAAGACTGAATTTGAATGAAGCCTTTGATTTTGAATAATTACAGTTGAGGTCAAATTGAGTAAATTTTTTGTATCGATGAATTTTTTATGGTTTTTAGAAACTGTGAATGAAATATTGCTTGAGGAATATGGATTAATGATATTGTGCATGAGAGGAATATATATATTAATTTTTTTTTCAAATACTTGGCTTTTTAAAAACAGCCAAGTATATATTTTTTTTAATTTTTGAAACTATTATACTTGGCAGTCAAAAACCGCCAAGTATATTTTTTTTTATTTTTAAACCTACTATATTTGGCGGTCAAAAAACGTCAAGTATAGTAAGATGCATATTTGGCACTTTGACCGACCGCCAAATATAGTCAAACTGACTATATTTGGCGTTGCCATTGGTGGCGCTTTTAAGACCGCCAAATATGATCATATTTGACGGTCAAAGACCGCCAAATATGATCATTTTTCTTGTAGTGGTGGGAATTTGGGGTATTGGTGGTATAGGTAAGACATCAATAGGTCGTGCTATATTCAACCAAATTTTTAAGCAATTTAAAGGTTCTTACTTTGTTGAAAACTTTAGGGAAAAATCAGAGAAAATTGGTGACTTAATTTACTTGGAGCAAGATTTTTTTGATAAGATATTGGATGATAAACATGCCAGTATAGGAGAACCTTTAACAAAAATAAGGCTTAAATGTAAAAAGGTTCTCCTTACATTTGATGATGTGACATCCCTTGAACAGATAAAAAAGTTAATTGGGGATTTTGGAAATTTGGGCTCTGGAAGTAGAATCATCATAACAACAAGAGATAAGCAGGTACTTAGAAGTTGTGGACTTGGTGATGCTGATATATATGAGGTTGAGGGATTATCTTATGCTAATGCTCTTCTACTTTTTAAAAAATATGCCTTTGGAAAACAATTTCCCATTGATGAAGTTTATGCGAAGCTATCTCACAAGATGGTATCATATGCTAAAGGTGTTCCGTTAGCTCTTAAGATTTTAGGATCATTTCTTCGAGGCAAACCAAAAGAAGATTGGGAAAGTGAAATGAAGAAATTAGAAAAATATCTTCATCAGGATATCCAAAGGGTGCTAAGGAGAAGTTATGACGGATTAGATGGTGATAGTCAAAGTATATTTCTAGATATTGCATTTTTTTTAAAGGTTGGAAGACTGATATTGTAAAAGACATTTTGGATGCCAGTGGCTTCTACACACAAATTGGTTTAAGTCATCTTGTTGATAAGTTCTTCATAAGTATATCATACGATTACACCATTGGTATGCATGATTTGCTTCAACAAATGGGGAGGGGTATTGTTCAAGAAAAATGTGATCCTGGGAATAGTCGCTTGTGCCATCACGAGGATATCAACGATGTGTTGAACAAAAACACGGTGAGAGTTAAGACATTAATGTCATCCTATTTAATGTTATTCAATTAGATTTAATTATTATCAGATTAAATAGATATGTTATTTAAAAATTATCACTTGTTGCAAGTGAAAATTTTAATTCCTTAGAAAATTTAGTGTTGAGTGTGCTGCGAGAAGGGGTACAGAGAGAAATTTTTAGAGGTTCATATAGTCCCCATTTAATTCAATAGTTAATTTCAAAAACAAAAGAGAAACAAATAATGATTCCAACTTGTTGACCTTCTACATGATTGAATCTTATGAGATAAAAGATTCAATTTTTTAAGTTAATGTTTTAAGTGAAAAAAAATCCTATTTAGGCGTATATTAATTTAAAGATATTGGAGTTATGAATTAGCTTAAAGATAAAGACGTTAAGTGCATATGTGAGATGTCTTTTATCTAAATATTTTGAAAAGAAATTTAGTTGGAAGTATAAAAAAATTGAGAGCATAATAATAACAACTAATTTAAGCTTTAAACTTTTGAAGTTGACTGTCTGTTGTTTTTTAGGGAACTGAAAAAGTACTAGGCATATCCTTTGACACATCTGCAGTAAGCCGAGTAAGATTAAAAAGTGATGCTTTCGCTAAAATGTGTAATATGAGGATCCTGGAAGTTTATAGTTCACAAGACCAAGATAGTTCAACTGAAAATAAGTTCAGCGGTGTTGAACGGCTTGAATCTTTTTCCTATGGGCTGACATACTTTAACTGGAAAGCATACCCTTCTAGATCATTGCCATCGGATTTTTCTGCAGAGAAGCTTGTTAGGCTTGAGATGCGGAGCGGCAAATTTGAACAACTTTGGGATGATGATCAGGTATAGATATAGCTTGATATTTGTCAGCAAATTATAAATTTAAAGAGATGCTAATTTGAGTTGGTCTTTAATTAATCGGTTTCCTTTCTTACAGGATCTTAAAAATTTGAAATACATTAATCTCAGTAACTCCACACAGCTAAAAAAGATTCCAGATCTCTCCAAAGCCAAAAAGCTTCAGGAGCTAATTCTAAATGGTTGCACAAGTTTGGAAAATATCAATTCCGCTCAGTATCTCAATGAACTTGTCAATCTAAATGTAACCAATTGTTACAGCCTTAGCATTGTTCCAAATGGCATTCGGTCAACATTTATTTCTTTCAAAGGCTGTTCAAATCTCTTGTTGGCTCCCGGGATCTCATGCAAAGTGGAAAAGTTAGATTTATCTAGAACTGCAATAAAAGAATCTCCCCTCATTGAACATCCGTCAAGATTGGTTAGATTGGATCTTTCACATTGTTCAAGGCTTGAGAGCGTCTCAAGCAGCATTTGTGAATGTAAACTTCTCGAATCTCTTTATCTTAAGAGATGCCCAAAACTTAGCATTGTTCCAGATGGCATCAAGTCAAGGTTTTTATCTCTCTTTGGCTATTCAAATCTCATGACGGCTCCCATGATTTCATGTGAAGTGGAATCCTTGGATTTATCTCGAACTGCAATAAAAGAATCTCCCTCCATCGAAATTTCATCATGTTATGCACAAGCGGAAGCAACAACCAATAGAACAACCAAATGCACAACCACAACTATGCCAGATAATTGAATATAATAGTAACTAAAGAGGCAACCAATCAACCACAATGCAGAAATAGAAAATACACCAGGATTTAACGAGGTTCGGTATAAATACCTACGTCCTCGGGCGCCGCTGAAGAAACTTTCCACTATCTTCAAAGAGAATTACAAACTTTTGGGTCACAATACAAATTTCACAACTATTAGGCCAAACTGCAATTACCCGAATAGTTGGGCCAAACTGTAATTACCCAAACAATTGGGCAATACTACAAATACCCAAAACAAAGGGAGAAAAAGCAAATATTACAAACTTTAAGGTCCTTACTGAAAATCTCTTAAACTATGAGGTCTTATTAGTGAGACCTTACAAATATAGGAGGTGGAATGATATTTCAAATGGGACACTTATTCATTTCCCAAAAGGCTTCTTTTATAAGCCTACAAAAGTCTTAAGCTTTGCTATTTAAGCAATGTGGGATCTTTCATTTTGTGCATATGAGCCACAAAGCTCAACAAATCTCCACCTTGGCGAATATGCCGACCCACCACAAATTTCTTCTTTTTCCCATATTCTCTATCACAGCTGCAACGCCTCCAAATGCGCCCAATGGCGCGGTCAAACTCGTACAATGTTGATCAAGTTCAAACAATGACTGAACTTGATCGCTGTCACAACCTTAGTCAACATATCTACGGGATTCTCGGCAGTCTCAATCTTCTGAAGTAAGATTCTTCCTTCATCAATGATCTCCCACACAAAATGATACCGAACATTAATATGCTTCGTACGAACATGGAACACTGGATTCTTCGCTAAGTGAATAGCACTCTGACTGTCAGAATAAAGAGTGATCTTCTTCTGCCCAATTCCCAATTCATCCAGCAATCCCTGTAACCAAATAGCTTCCTTCACAGCCTCTGTCATAGCCATATACTCTACCTCCGTAGTAGACAAAGCCACTGTAGACTGTAAAGTAGACTTCCAACTCACTGGTGCTCTTGCAAGAGTAAACACATAACCGGTTGTCGACCGACGTTTATCCAAATCACCAGCATAATCTAAATCAACATAACCAATAGCATACTGGCCACATGTATCATCTCTCTCAAAGACTAAGCCAACATCCACGGTTTTCAACAAATACCGTAGAATCCATTTCACTGCTTGCCAATGTCCTTTACCAGGATCATACATTTACCTGCTCAGAACTCCAACTGCATGTGAAATGTCAGGTCTCGTACACACCATAGCATACATCAAGCTACCAACTGCATTAGCATACGGAACTCGAGACATATACTCTCGTTCCTCATCTGTACTAGGAGATAAAGATGCACTGAGCTTCATATGAGGAGCAAGTAGGGTACTTAAAGGTTTTGATTGCTCTGTAATGCCAAACCGCTGTAATACCTTCTTCAGATACTGCTTTTGAGTCAAACAAATCTTGCCTCTCCCTCTATCTCTGCTAATCTCCATGCCTAGAATCTTCTTAGCTTCACCCAAATCTTTCATCTCAAACTCTCGATTCAACTGAGTCTTCAACTTTACAATTTCTTCGACATTCGTCGAAGCTATCAACATATCATCAATATACAAGAGTAGATAAATGAAAGAACCATCACGTAGCCTCGAAAATACACACAATTATCAAATTTGCTTCTTGTGTACCTCTGACCATCATAAACCGATCAAATCGCTTGTACCACTGTCTGGGAGATTACTTCAAACCATAAAGCGATCTTTTCAGTTTGCAAACCAAATTTTCCTTACCAGCAACTTTGAATCCCTCTGGCTGAGTCATATAGATTTCCTCTTCCAAATCACCATGTAAAAATACAGTTTTTACATCTAATTGAACTAGTTCCATATTCATCTGAGCTACCAAGGCCAACAAAATTCTAATGGAAGAATGTTTCACAACTGGAGAAAATACCTCATTGTAGTCAATTCCTTCCCTCTGAGTGCAACCTTTAGCCACCAACCTTGCCTTGTAGCGGATGTCATTCTTGTCAGGAAATCCATCTTTCTTTGCATATACCTATTTGCACTCAATTGCCTTTTTACCCTTCGGTAGTTGAGCTAGCTCCCAAGTTTCATTCTTCTGAAGAGACTGCATCTCTTCGCTCATAGCTGTCTTCCACTGATCAACTTCAGAACATCTGACTGCCTCTCTATAAGTGGAAGGAACATCAGCATCTACAATTAGAAGTGCATAGGCCACCATATTAGTAAATCGAGCAGGTCTGCGAATCTCACGTCTAGGCCTATTAACTGCAATAGATTCTTGTTGCTGTAGAGGTTCCTGAGTAGAACCGTCACCATCATCTCCCAAATCCTCCTCTGTCACAGGAGTACCATCTTCTGTCTCAACAGATCTAACTGGGTTTAATGTCGTCGTTTCAAACTCCACCTGCTGCTGAGTATGCTCCACCTGCTGCGGAGTACCATTCACCTTTGTCTGGTTTTCTGATTTCTTCAACATTGAAGACTCATCAAATGTCACATCTCTGCTGGATATAATCTTCCTCGAACTAGGACACCAAAGACGATATCCTTTTACTCCAGAAGCAAATCCCAGAAAATCGCTTTCTTGGCTCTAGGATCCAGCTTAGATTCTTTCACATGATAATATGCGGTGGAACCAAAAACATGTAAAGAATCATAATCAGAAACAGGTTGTCCAGACCATACCTCCAATGGAGTTCTATCACCAATAGCAGCTGAAGGTAGACGATTAATGAGATGACACGCATAAGTCACAGCCTCAACCCAAAACTCTTTGCCCAACCCAGCATTGGACAACATACACCGAACTTTCTCCAGCAATGTCCGGTTCATGCGTTCTGCCACCCCATTCTGCTGCGGTGTACCTCTAACAGTAAAATGACGTACAATATCTTCATCTTGACACAATTTCAAAAACTGATCACTGCAATACTCACCACCATTATTTGTTCTGAGATGCTTGATTTTCTTGCCAGTTTGTGTCTCAATCATCTTTTTCCATTTAAGAAAAGCACGAAGTACATCATCTTTTGATTTCAAACAATACACCCAAGTTCTTCTGGAAAAGTCATCAACAAAAGTAACAAAGTAGTGCCAACCTCCCATAGATGTTGTTTTGGTAGGTCCCCACACATCTGAGTGAACATAATCAAGAATAAGGCTTTCTCACCTGCATGTCCCAAACGCATATGCCATAGTCTCGTGATCTCTGAATCTGCATCATTATCAGAAATCATAGCAGCTGATCCAATAACCGTACTACCATTATAGTAATAGAAGTTGTTCCTCCTAGTGCCTTTCAATACCACAAGAGCGCCTAAAGTGACCCTCAAAATACCATCTCGAATAGATATACCACAGCCTTTAGATTCTAAGGCTCCCAAAGAGATGAGATTCTTCTTCAACTTCGGTACATACCGAACATCTGTCAGAACTCTAGTCAGTCCATCATGATTCCTCAATCGGATCGAACCTATCCCAGCAGTATGGCAAATATCATCATTGCCCATATACACAACTCCACAATCAAGCTCCTCAAACTGAAAGAACCACTCTCTATGTGGACACATATGATAAGTACAACCCGAATCCATAATCCACTCATCAGAACCAGAAGTGGATAGGTGACCAGCTAGACATATATCTGACTCACTATCATCCTCACGCTCAACAACACATGCAGCAGAAACAGCCTTGCCCTTATCTTTCTTTTTTAACTTAGGACAATCTTTCTTCCAATGCCCTTTCTCACGATAAAAGGCACACTCATCTTTTCCTAATCTACCCCTCGACCAAGATTTTTCCCTTTTTTCTGGTTTTCTACTTTGACTACGCCCTCTCACTATCAATGCATCTACTGACTCATCCCTATGTTCCCTTTGATCTTTCTTACGAATTTCATAATTCAACAAAGCAGAACAGACTTCTTCAAAAGACAATTTATCTTTCCCATGAATAAGAGTAATGCACAAATGATCTAATTCATCCAGAAGTGAGCCAATCAATAGCATAGCCTTAATTTCATCTTTGAAGGTTTCATCTAAGTTTAACACATCAGCAATTAACTTATTAAACTCATCAATATGAGAACTGATGCTCGTACCTGGTTTCAACTAGAGACGAAACAATCTCTTCAATAGATACAGCCGATTCTCATTACTTTTCTTCATATATTTTTTCTCCAGCGCCTTCCACAGTTTGTTTGCAGATGTCTCTTTAGTGAACGGATACTTTTGTTCTCTACACAAGCAAGAGCGAATCAACCCACAGGCTTTTATATTCAGCCTGTCCCAATCTCTTGTACTGATATCTTCTGGTTTTGTTTCTTCCAGAACAATATCAAAATCTTGCTGATACAACCCGTCCAACACCTCACTCTGCCATAAGCCGAAATTATTTCGACCATCAAATTTTTCAACATCTATTTTTGCATTTGTCACAGTCACTGTCTTCTCAGGTGCAGTTGACGATGATGCCATAACTACCTCTCACAAATAAGCTCGATACACAAATCACCAATAACCAAGCTCCAAACAAACTATTATATTCAATAACTAGCAATCCAAAATCAACAGCCCAGAACAGTAGCAAGTGCTTCAATGAAGTAGCCACTAACTACCCAAAACCTTCGGCTCTGATACCAATTGTTATGCACAAGCGGAAGCAACAACCAATAGAACAACCAAATGCACAACCACAACTATGCTAGATAATTGAATATAATAGTAACTAAAGAGGCAACCAATCAACCACAATGCAGAAATAGAAAACACACCAGGATTTAACGAGGTTCGGTATAAATACCTACATCCTCGGGCGCCGCTGAAGAAACCTTCCACTATCTTCAAAGAGAATTACAAACTTTTGGGTCACAATATAAATTTCACAACTATTGGGCAAAACTGCAATTACCCGAATAGTTGGGCCAAACTATAATTACCCAAACAATTGGGCAATACTACAAATACCCAAAACAAAGGGAGAAAAAGCAAATATTACAAACTTTAAGGTCCTTACTGAAAAGCCCTTAAACTATGAGGTCTTATTAGTGAGACCTTACAAATATAGGGGGTGGAATGATATTTCAAATTGGACACTTATTCATTTCCCAAAAGGCTTCTTTTATAAGCCTACAAAAGTCCCAAGCTTTGCTATTTAAGCAATGTGGGATCTTTCATTTTGTGCATATGAGCCACAAAGCTCAACACATCAAGGCTAACTAGTTTGAATCTTTCAAATTGTTTGGAGCTTAAGAGTCTCTCAAGCACCATTTGTGAGTGTAAACTTCTCAAATTTCTTTATGTCAAAGAATGTCCAAAACTTAAACGCTACCAAATGACATAGGGAACTTGAAAGATTTGGAGATATTCGATAGTTCTGGTACTGCTTTAATGCAACTTCCGCCATACATCACAAAGTTGGACAAAGTCTGTTCACTACGCCTGTCTCAAGGGATGGATCTAGAGCCATTGACTTGGTTACTGAGTTCTTTAGCAGATTCGAGGTCCTTAAAAGATCTGAAGTTGGCTAACTGCAGAATCACGGTGTTACCCGACGTTCTTGGCCAATTAAGATCACTAAAAAGCTTAAATCTATCTGGAAATAACTTTAAGAGGATGCCAGCAATCAATGCCCTTTCCGATTTGGACTTTCTCGATATAAGCAATTGTGATAGCCTTAGCGTTGTTCCAGATGGCATTCAGTCAACATTCATTTCTTTCAGAGGTTGTTCAAGCCTCACGCTGGCTCCCAAGATCTCATGCAAAGTGGAAAAGTTAGATCTATCTGGAACTGCAATAAATGAATCTCCCTTCATTGAAAATCCATCAAGGCTAACTAGTTTGAAATTTCAGGGCTGCTCAAAGCTTGAAAGTCTCTCAAATAGCATTTGTGAGTGTAAACATCTCCAACATCTTTCCCTCAATGGATGCCCAAAACTTAGCATTTTTCCAGATGGCATTCAATCAACTTTTATTTCTTTGAGCGGCTGTTCAAATCTCATGTTGGCTTCCAGGATTTCATGTGAAGTGGAAGAGTTAGATTTATCTGGAACTGCAATCAAAGAATCTCCCCTCATTGAAAATCCATCAAGGCTAACTAGTTTGAAATTTCAGGGCTGCTCAAAGGTTGAAAGTCTCTCAAGTAGCATTTGTGAGTGTAAACTACTCAGATCTCTTTATTTCAATGCATGCCCAAAACTTAAATGGTTACCCAATAACCTTAGGAATTTGGAAGAATTGGAGACACTCGAAATTCAGGGTTGTAATTTAATACAACTACCTTCTGTTGGGGATGCGATGTAAACTCAGAACAGAGTTTTGGAGAAAAATTAACTTGTATTAATAGAAAAATTGATATACAAGAATTATACAAAAAACTCCCCTAAAACTTCCTGGATCTCTCCTGGCTCTCTCACACTCTCAGAACTCTCTGGTTCTGAATCAGACTCTCTCTAGAATCCCTCTCTGATACATGAATCTCTCTGGATTCGTACTAATGACTCTGCAGAACTTCCTCAATTTATAGGAGGAGTCTGCATGAATTTTCAATGGTGTTAGGTAAGAATTTGGCCATCTAACACACCTAACTTGGACTTACCTCCAATGGAGGTGCCTAACTTTGACATTGTTCACATGGGAGGAAGATTTTCAACAATTCTCCCCCTTCATCCCATGTGAAAGGGGATAACAACAAAAGTAATCAGACTGCTTCTAGTCCAACTATGTCTCTGCATAGTTCTAGCTTGTCTCTGGTGACTACTTTTGTTAACATATCGGCTAGATTCTCTTTAGTATGAATCTTCACAAGCTTCAACAGTTGCTTGCCCATTATCTCGCGTATCCAATGATAGCGAATGTCGATATGCTTTGTTCGAGAATGGTACACTGAATTCTTGCTCAAATCCAGAGCACTTTGACTATCACAGTGTACTTTATACTCCTTTTGCTCAATCCCAAGTTCTTGGAGAAACCGCTTCAACCACAACATTTATTTTCCAGCTTCCGCTGCGGCAATGTATTCTGCCTCAGTTGTGGATAGCGCAACACACTTCTGTAGTCTTGACTGCCATGATACAGCTCCCCCTACAAAAGTGTATACAAAACCTGATGTAGATTTCTTACTGTCAAGATCCCCGGCCATATCTGAATCTGTATAGCCTTCCAAGATTGGATCAGCTCCCCCGTAAGACAAGCATATCTTCGAAGTACCTTTTAGGTATATGAGAATCCACTTGACTACCTCCCAATGTTCTTTCCCTGGATTGGAAAGAATCTGCTCACGACTCCTACCGCATGAGCAATATCTGGCCTTGTACACACCATGGCATACATCAAACTTCCTACAGCAGAAGAATAGGGCATCGATGCTATGTCCTCTATCTCTTTCTTGGATGAGGGACATGATCTCTTGCTCAGCTTGAAATGGTTAGCCAATGGTACACTGATTGGCTTAGCACCATCCATGTTGAACCTATGAATCACATGTTCAACATATTTCTCCTGAGACAGCCATAATTTTTTCTGTTTTCTATCTCGACGAATGTGCATCCCCAAGATTTGCTGAGCTGGTCCCAAGTCCTTCATATCGAAGGTTTTTGAAAGTTCCTTCTTCAGCTGCTTTTTTCTTGTTGCATCCTTCCCGACGATCAACATGTCGTCCACATATAACATAAGTGTAACAAAATCTCCCTTTTGAAATCTTTGGAAGTAGACACACTGGTCTGCAGCGGTTCTTTTGTACCCATGACTCACCATGAAAGAGTCAAACTTCTTGTACCATTGCCTTGGTGCTTGTTTAAGGCCATATAAGCTCTTTTTGAGCTTGCACACGAGGTGTTCTTTTCCTTGAACCTCGAACCCTTCTGGCTGCTCCATATAGATTTCTTCATGTAAGTCTCCATGAAGAAATGCTGTCTTCATATCCATTTGTTCAAGCTCCAAATCTAGACTTGCTCTCAATCCGAGGATGACGCAGATTAAGGACATTTTTACCACTGGTGAGAAGATTTCGTCAAAGTCAATTCCTTTCTTCTGAAGGAATCCTTTCACCACTAACCGGGCTTTGTGCTTCATCACTTTTCCTATTTCATCTTTCTTGAGCTTGAATACCCACTTGTTCTTCAGTGCCTTCTTTCCGTCTGGGAGCTCGACCAATTCATAGGTTTTTGTTCTTCTCAAGAGAATTCATCTCATCTCGCATTGCATGCAGCCATCGTTCTTTGTCTGGATGAGATAAAGCTTCACGAAAGCTTTCTGGCTCCCCCTCATCAGTAAGCAGTGTATACTCTGATTTCGGATATCTCCTCAACGGAATTCGACCTCGCTCAGATCGTCGTAGCTGAGGTTCTTCATTTCCAGGAGGTACAGCAGCTTCTATAGTTGATTGTGGCTCCCCCGGCTCAGTAATCTCTTCATTTTCCTCCTTCTGATCTGCTTCTGGTACTTCATCATTTCTTATGGCATTTGGTGTTGAATCTGCAACAATATCTAGGGCAATGCTAGTGGGATTTTTATATATTGTTGTCTTTTCAGGGTCTTCATATGTTTGGTCTTCGTGAAACACCATATCTCTGCTGCGAATGACTTTCTTTTCTTTGGGATCCTGTAATCTATATCCGAATTCTTCATCTCCATAACCGATGAAGATACATGGAACAATTCTTGCATCGAGCTTCTGTCTGAGCTCCTTGGATACATGTACGAAAGCTAAACAGCCAAACACTTTCAAATGATTGTATGAGGGTTTTTTATGAGACCATACCTTTTCTGGAATTTCGAAGTTCAATGGCACCGACGGTGTTCTGTTGATTAAGTAACAGGCGGTACGAACTGCCTCTCCCCAGAATGGCTTGGGCAACTTAGCCAATCTGAGCATACTCTTGACCCGTTCCATGATGGTTCGATTCATCCTCTCGGCCACTCCATTGTGTTGTGATGTGCGTGGGATCGTTCTTTCATGTCGAATACCATATCACCGATAGTAAGCATTGAACTCTCTGGAGGTATACTCGCCTCCGTTATCTGATCGAAGGCATTTTAATTTCTTACCCGTTTCACGTTCTACCATGGCGTGAAACTCCTTGAACTTCTCCAGAACTTCATCCTTCGTCCTGAGGAAGTACACCCACACTTTTCGAGATGCATCATCAATAAAAGTAAAAAAATACCTGTTGCCGCCTAGACTTTCCACTTCGAGAGGTCCGCATACATCACTATGTACTAGCTCTAACAACTTTGATTTCTTCACTGATAAGGAGCTGAATGACACCCTCCGTTGTTTCCCGTATAAACAATAGTCGCAAGGATGAGACGCTGCATCCTTGGAAACAGTGATCAGCTTCTTCTTCTGGAGGGTTGATAAACTCTTCTCACCCATGTGACCGAGCCTTTTATGCCACAAATCCAGAGGTACCATGTGCTCTGCTACATTAAGGCTCTCTCCGTTTATCTTTACATGAGTCCTATAAAGATTATCACATAATTTTCCTCTAGCAACCACCATGACCCCTTTCAGCATCTTCCATGTACCATTGGTGAAGCAACTCTCATAACCTTGCTGATCAAAAGCTTTTATCGAGAGCAAATTGAGTCGAAGATCTGGCACATGACTAACGTCCTTCAAAGTTATTTTGCATCCAACGTTCGTTTGGAATTGAACATCACCAATTCCCATAATTCTGGCGGTGCTGTTATTTCCTATCTTCACTGTCCCAAAGTCTCCTGCTTTGTACGTGGTGAAGATCTCTTTACAAGGAGTGACATTGCAAGAAGCTGCTGTGTCAATAACTCATTCTACTCCTTGATCTGCTGTGTGGAAGCATGTTTCTTCTACACAAATGGTCATATCTTCTACAACTGTGACTCGTGGCTCTTCGCTGCTTTGTACTTGTGAACTCTCCTGGTTCTGCTTCCGTAGACTGCGACAGTTTTTCTTTATATGACCCTCTTTGCCACAGTGATAACATTTGTACGTGGGTCTCCGCCCATCTGTTAACTTGCCCCTTCTATCTAATGACCTACCTCTACTTTTGCTTCTACCTCTCCTCCAATCTTCACCTCGAGACTGTCTTTCTCGATTCTCCATGATGTAGGCTTCATCTTGACTGGCGCCGGCATCTTTTCTTCTCGCCTCCTCGTTCATCAAGGCATCCTTAACCATTGACAAGGTAAGTTTGCCTCCGGGTGCTGAATTACTGATGGAGACCACTAACGTCTTCCAAGAGTCTGGAAGGAAATTGAGAAGTAGAAGGGCTTTTTCTTCGTCTTCAAGTTGTAACTCGACTGCTGTCAACTGATTCACCAAGTTCTGGAACTCACTTGTATGTTTTGCTACAGGAGTTCCGCTCCGCAACTTCAAGTTTACAAGCCATCTCATCAGGATTTAGAATATGCATCTGTTTGCTTGGCTTGATACATACTCTCTAATTTTGTCCATAGAGAATATGCATCTGTTTTCTTGGCTACATGGTGGAAGACACTGTAGTCGACCCATTGTCTGATCTGACCGATGCATTTTTCGTTAATTTTCTTCCACTCTGCCTCTTTTTCTATCTCAGGTCTCTGCCTTTGAAATTCTATAGGATCATATAGATCTTTACAACTAAGGAGATCCTCCATCCTGGGCCTCCATAGTGTGTAGTTGGTAGCAGTCAATTTAATCATGGCTCCGGATGATTCTTCCATTTTAGAATAATTAATTCACTAAAATGAAAATTGAATTTCAGAAATCCGAGCCCACCATTACGTCCGGAACGGTCAAATTAGGTCGAATAGCCTCTTCTGGGGCTCGAAAATTTTTTTGTGCAATAAATACGAAACTTGGAAATTCTAGGGGCTAAACTGAAATTTCTTAAGGACTAAAATATAAATTTCTTAAACTCAGGGGGTCAAAAGATAATTAACCAAAAATACAAGGGCCAAATTGAAATTTCCTGAAGATTTGCTGACGTGGCAGATGGGGTCCACTTGATGACTTGGCTCTGATGTGGCGACACGTGTCTGATGACGTGGACTTGCCGACGTGCTGTAGCTAACGTGGCAATGCTGACGTGGCAAGAATGATGTGGCAGAAAGTTCGCTGACGTGTTGTGTGACGTGGCGGATGGCGTGGGGCTGACGTGTGTCGTCTTCTTCCTTGAGACGCGCGTGCAGCGCGTGTGGCGAGTGAGGACCACTCGCAGTTCAGGCTAGCGGCACGTTCGGCGCGTGCGGCTTCTCTGGACGTCGGATCGATCGCCGAAAAATTGCAGAATGATCAGCACGACGTCAGGAACACATAGAACACTTCAAATTCGAAATTTGAATACTTTCCGAAAATTCGAAATTTCCAAAAACGAGGACAAATTTTCTCTGAAATTTTCCTCTCTGTTCTGACGTTCTAGGAGCTCAACGAGGCTCTGATACCACTTGTTGGGGTTGCGATGTAAACTCAGAACAGAGTTTGGGAGAAAAATTAACTTGTATTAACAGAAAAATTGATATACAAGAATTATACAAAAAACTCCCCTAAAACTTCTTGGAGCTCTCCTGGCTCTCTCACACTCTCAGAACTCTCTGGTTCTGAATTAGACACTCTCTGGAATCCCTCTCTGATACATGAATCTCTCTGGATTCGTACTAATGACTCTGCAGAACTTCCTCAATTTATAGGAGGAGTCTGCATGAATTTTCAATGGTGTTAGGAAAGAATTTGGCCACCTAACACACCTAACTTTGACTTACCTCCAATTGAGGTGTCTAACTTTGACATTGTTCACATGGGAGGAAGATTTTCAACACCTCCATCCATTACAAAGTTAAACAAACTTCGATCTCAATGTATGGGTCAAGAGCCAATGAATTGGTCACTGAATTCTTTATCAGGTTTTACGTCTTTAAAAGATGTGAAGTTGGCTAACTGTGGAATCACCACGTTACCTGATGATCTTGGCCAACTATACTCGTTAATTTTCCTAGATCTATCTGGAAATAACTTTGAGAGCATGCCAGCAATGAATAACCTTTCTAAATTTAGGTATTTGGACATAAGCTTTTGCGAGAGTCTTAGTTCTTTATCAGAGCTACCAAGAGAAATATCTGTGGCAGCAAATAATTGCTCATCATTGAAATCAATATCAAATTTATCATTTGTATTCTCAGGGAGCCGGTGTCAAGGAGTAAACTTTGCTAATTGTTTGAAACTGAATCTAACATAAATGCTTCAAAAGGTTTGTCCTTCAAATCTCTCTTAATTTCCTTTTTTATAACATTAATTCTTTCATTTTATTAATTATATAACTTAAATCTAATTTTAAAATTAATCTCATTAAGGATTGATTTCCATTTGAACAGGAATCACGTCGAGCAATTTGTAATACTGTCATGTACCCTGGAACTGAAATACCAAATTGGTTTAGCTTGCGAAAAAAGGGATCTTTTATAACTCTGGATCAGCCACCAAATTCTGACAAAAAAAGAATTCTCGGTCATATTCTATCTGTTGTTGTGGCATTTCCAAAAGGATACTATGTTGAAAACTTTCACGTCAGTTGTTTATCCTTGATCAATGTGGGAAATCATCAGTTGAAAGCTCATAAAAGCTTTTTGCATCCTTGGTCGGGATTTCATGCAATGCCTAAATTTTATGTTGGGTCAGATCATGTATTCCTGGGCTTTCATTATGAGGGGATAGGGACATATCCAATTGCTATCGAACATTTAAAGGATGAGGTGGAGGAATTGGGGAATAGTAAAATGTTGATTAAATTCCATGCTGGAAATTTGGAGGTGAAACAGTGTGTATTCCGTATTTTGTTTGCCCAAGAAGAGAAAGATACACCACAGTATAGCCCCAGGTAACCACAGTGTCTTTTCACTGCAATAAAATTTTAAGATGTTCTTCACTTTTCATCTTTTATAAAAGTCGGTTTTAAAAATAAACAGGGAAGTGTAACCCTAAGGCCCAAAGTCAAGCCTGCTCATTCCTATATTTGTCATCTTTGGATTTTTCCTAAATTACAAAAATTGCCACTCATATAAATCAAGCAACTTTTCCTCTTTTGTCTTTTTGTATGCCTTAGCTGCCCTCTCATCAACCTCCCTCTCATTGTGTCGACTCTCATCTCATCTTGAACGCTTGCTCTTATCTTGCTCTCTATAAAATTTAGTTATTGTTTTTTATTTTTTATTCTACAATGACCCTATATCTCTCTTTACTAGGTCTCATATCTGAGTTTTTAAGAAAAACTATAACCATCATACTTGATAGACATTTATATATTTTTTTATTTTTTCTCAAAATTAGAAATATTAGAGTCTATATTTCGCATTTATATCTTAAGTCAATATTTCTTATTTATATTTTAAGTGAGTGGTCCCTTTTTTTCTTATCGAAGATTCCATTTGAATTTTTTAATTAAAATTTATTTGTAGCCGTTTATCTTAGGAAAAGAAGTCGGTGATAAAGGGAGAACCACAGTCAAAGAGATTCAGAAAGAAAATTAAAAAAAAAAAAAAAAAAAGATGAACACAATCTCAACAAAACCCATGCGATGGCTATTGAAAACTTGATGTGGTCGATCTGAGTTCTTTCTTTTTTAGATAATAATAGGAATGGCTTTCTTTATAGCCATTATTTCTTGCTTTTTTTTAATTTATTTGATTGTGACTGGAAAATTGCAAATATACGATCTCAAGAATGGAAGGATTTCTCGGCTGAATGTTTGGAAAACAAGGTAGGTAGAGGGGTTTTTTTTTTTTTATATAAAGATAACAAATTAATTTTTTTATGTCATAGATCAAAGAATAACCAGTTTGCCCCCTAATCTGTTAACTTTTAATGTTTATCAAAATCTGAAACTATACTAACATCCCAGTTTTTGACTAGTCCTTAACTATTATTAGGGTTAAGACATATAAATTAAACAAGGTCCTTTCTGAATAATATTGGAGAAAAAAAACTACCTGGATTAACTCTCTTATACATTAATTAATTTTGAAGTTACATGGCAATATTACTTTCTCCATTTTAATTTGTTTAATTAATTTAAATATATAAGGCAAAAAAGTGTGGGATCCTTTTTTGGCTTGTCCAAGAGTTTATTTCAATTTTTTAATTAATTTTTTTCTGTTGGCATTTATATGATAAAAATGAAGACGGTGAGGAACCACAACCAAAGAGATTGAAAACTTTTAATTCACTCTAACGATGGATCAAGCTAAAGGTAATAAGATTATTATTATTATTTTATTGCATTTAATTTAAGCATTGGGAAGCCCAATGATATTGATTTTAGCAGAAATTTCTAAGATCAAATTTGTCCCAAAGATAGAGCTAAAATAGAAGACTAACCTATTATGCATGTGTCAATCTAACATATATTTCAACAAACAATATTGGGTCTAATAACTCTCTCAAGACTTGTGATTATTGCACAAAGCTATTATATTCTCTGAAAAAAAAAATTGTTTAAGACACGTGTATAATATCTATTAACTTTTAATGATTAGAGGATTTATTGGTAGAGAATTGAATTTAGCTATTAGCTTTTAATGTCTAGGTACTCCCTTAGCCTTGTACCATAGTCTATAGCCTTTTATACCTTTGGGATAGCCTACAAAGATACATTTTAATGCTCTAGGTTCTAGTTTCCCATCATTCATGTTTGAATATGCTATGCATCCGAATACTCTAAGTGTCATAGCTAGCTGGTCTACTACACCACATCTCCTCAGGTGTTTTACAATCAAAGCTATAGAAGGGCTTCTATTTACTAAATAAGCTATAGTATTCACAACTTCAGCTTTCAACTCTTTTTCTAGTCCTACATTAGAAAGCATGCCCCTAAATCTCTCTACGAAAGTCCTATTCATTCTCTCAGCTAAGCCATTTCGTTAGGGGATATGCCTAACTATTTTTTGCCTTACAATCCCATAGTCTCTACAATAAGACTCAAGCTGATGACTAGAAAACTCAAGCCCATTATCTATCCTAAGTCTTTTCACCTTTTTAATAGTTTGAGTTTCTAAAAGCTTTTTTCACAGTTTAAACTTCTCAAAAGCTTCATTCTTCTGTTTCAACAAGTAAATCCACATTGCTAGCTGGACCATAGAAATCTGAATACACATAATCAAGAGTACCCTTAATAATATGAACACCCGTTAGAAAACGTAGTCAACATTGCTTACCAAAGACAAAGTACTTGCAAAACTCAAGCTTTCGCACTTGATCACCACCCAATAACCCTCGACTACTTAGCTTCGTCAAACCTTTTACTGATATGACCAAGCCTTTGATGCCAAAGCTTGGTTTTATCCCTATCAGAAGTTTTCCAACTGCTAGTTCACCAATTAAAACCTCTTTTTGCAACATGTACAAGCCATTACTAATCTTAGCTTTCATAACAACTAGTGCTTCCTTTGTCACACGTAATAGTCTAGACAATGCCTTGTATTCATAACCCATTTTATCTACTATGCCTAAGGAAATCAAGTTTCTTTCTAGCCCAGGAAATTGCCTAACTTCCTTCAAGATTCTGACAAACCCTTCAAACATCCTAAATATGATACAATTGATTCCCACCACATCACAAGCTGCATTATTCTCCATTAGCACTTTTTCCCTATCAATAAACTGATAAGCAGTTAAAAATTCTTTCTCAGGACACATATGGAATGTGCAACCTGAATCAAGAATCTACTCACCATCAAATCTCATTTCTGAACTTGTCAAAACCTAGACACCTTTATAGTAAGATGTCGATGCCACAAATGCATCACCATCCTCAACTGTTTTATCCTTTTTATTCTTTTAATCAGGACAATCATGCTTGAGGTGACCTTCCTTCTTATAGTGATAGCATCTCTTCCCTTACTTGAATTTAGACTTAGATCTTAGCTTACCTTACCGTTACAATCTCTCTTCTCTGACCTACCTCTCACTACCAAACCCTCTACTCTATTTCCAATTTTTCTCACAGTCCTAATCTCAAGTTCCCTAGATCTAAAGGCCCCAATAACATCATCCAGATCAAGACTATCTCTATCATATTTAATAGTAGATTTAACTTCCTTGAAATTTTATGGTAGAGAATTCAAGAGTATAACTACCTAGTTTTCATTACTAATCTTTTCATCAACATTAGCAAGTTCTACCATGGTCTTTTTAAAGTCATTAAGATTATCTTCTAGTGCCTTAAACGGTTCTATCTTGAACCCAAATAATTGCTCTTTAAGATAAATCTTATTAGACAAAGATTTAGTGATATAAAAAGATTCAAGTTTTAGTCAAACATTTGTTGTAGTATCCTCTCCATCGATTTGTCGTAGAATATTATCTACCAGGTAAAGTATAAGAATGCTATAGGTTGTCTCCATGATCTCATCTTTCTCTTTCTCAAACATATCTTCTCTAAGGGCAGTTTTACCTTCAAGAGCTTTAGTGCACTTCTGTTGCATGAGAATCATCTTCTTCTTCCAAAGATTGAAATCACCCTCGCCATCAAACTTCTCTATTTCAAACTTTGTTCCAACCATTGCTTCTCACTGAGGAATTTTCACGAATAGGTTGTATGTGGAAACAAGCAAAAACCAAGGCTCTAATACTAGATTTTTGAAAAACCTAAGATCTTTGCAAACCAATTTCACCTAAGAACCAAGCAATAACAAAACACAATAGAGAAATCAATCAAAACAAGTAAACAATCAAGTAAAATTAATACAAGAGACAATACCAGGATTTAAGGGTTTTAGCTCAAGGAGAACCTACATCCAATGGGAAAACTATAAAAAATATTTCACTATAAAGAAAACAAGGATTACAAAGTTGATCCAACTCTTAATCTAGCCTAGGAATAACCTTCTTACATCTTCTCTATGACTTGTTACTCAAGAAGGCCCTACAAAGAGTTATCTCACATCCTCATAGCGTCTCTCTGTGCTCTCTCTTTTTAATGACCTAAAATCGTTTTTAAATAGTCTCCAAATCGTGACATGTTCTCAAAGTTGTGTAGGAGCGCAAGGACTCAGTCTAAGGCATGAATTTTCTAACGTTGTGCAGTGGCGCAACTTGCTTTGCATATGGGCGTAACATCTCTGCCAGACTTGCACTACCTTGTACAGGAGCCAGGAGCACAAGTATCTCAGATCTAAAATCGAATTCTACTAGAATTCATGAGCCAATTTTAATATATATTAAGATATAAACAAAAAAAGGTCCTTTTTGAATAATATTAGGGAAAACTACTACCTAGATTAACTTTCTTATACATTAATTAATTTTGAAGTTACGTGGCAATATTACTTTCTCTATTTTAATTTGTTTAATTAATTTATTTATATAAGGCAAAAAGTGTGGGGTCCTTTTTTGCTTGTCCAAGAGTATATTTCAATTTTTTAATTACATTTATTTATAGGCATTTATACAATAAAATGAAGAAAGTGAGGAACCATAACGAAAGAGACTAAAAACTTTCAATTCCTCTGATGATGGATCAAGCTCAGGGCAAATAGATTTCATTATTATTATTGCATTTAATTAAGCATTGGGCATCTTAATGATATTGGCTTTAGCACAAATGTCTAGGGTCTGTCCCAAAAATAAGAGCTACGATAAAAGATTACCCAATATGTGTCAATCTAACATATATTTGATCTAGCAAGATTGGGTCTAATAACCACTCTCAAGGCTTTAGTCTATTATATTCTCCTTAAAATTCATCCACCTTTCTCTCTTTGGTTTAAATATGTCTTTCTTGATTTATATTAGACCATATACTTTGATAAACTCTTACATGTGAGTTGATGTGACAATGTTACAGTGTAGTGTAATTGTGCCACATCATCTATTCTATAATTATTCTCTTTAATTTAGCTAGTTTTACTAGATCCTAGACAATCAATTGAAGAATGGCACCTTCAGAAGCAGAAGATGATGTCACACCCTGTACCTTAAAGTACAGAATGTAATTCTAAGCATCCACACAAAACAATGTAAGGGAACGGTGATCGTTGTACTCTTATTCACCATTAAAACATGCAAAGTTCCCATATTGTCAACCATGGAGTCACACTATATATATGTTTAACAAAAAAGAATCAAAATGTTGATTAACACAAAAATAATGTAAATGTTGCAGTAGTCTAACGGTTGCCAAGGGAACTCCTAGTCTCATTGCCAAAAATCCTCTAATGTCATATAATCTATCAATCACCTGAGAAACACAATAGACAAGTGAGTATAAAACTCAGTAAACCGGTAGATTTAAGCCATAGTAACGTGTCAGGCAGAGAAATTATGATAGGCCATGATATACAACTCATTTCTTAATTTATAAGTAACCATTTTCTTTATTCTTAAGCTAAAGAGCAAAGTACGTAAATGAGGGTCACACCCCTGCACAAGGGAATTTGGCGTGACTATGCCAAGTCTTGGCTTGAAACACCAATTCAACATAAAAGTTGGCGCTACTATGCCATTCGAGTTACGCTTCGGCGCCAACTCTCTGCCTCAACTTAGAATACCACACGGAGCTTGCGCTCCTGAGCAGCCCTTATAGCGCTTTGGCGCAAGTTCTCTACCTACTCAATACACTTAAGTCATTCATTCAGCCTATAGTTTATAGAAATCTTGTTATGCACATCTTAAACACCTTTAGTACACAAATTTTCAAGGACACAATATTGTCATTCATGGTAGGACTTCCATGAAACTTAATTCATAACATGTTAGCAGTTACATATCATTATCAATAATAGGTATTTTTCAATACCTATTTTACGAAATATACCACCCATTGCGTATCACCATCTAGGGTATATTCGATTGCCATTAGTCATCTGTTACGTATCATCATCGATAACATGTATTTTCATTAATCAATTTCAGGAAATATGATATTTGTTACGTATCGCCATTGATGTCATATTCCATTGGCCACTAGTCATCCGTTACGTATCATCATTAGTGACTTAACATACACATATGAGTTCACACAACACATGTTTGCCTACTACATAGAAGGGATTAGGTTTCGTAGTACATTAGGCATGAATTACACTTTTACATACACAAAATTTTATTATCAAAGATTACTCATGCCTTCCACACCAAAATTCACATACACAAAACTACATTCAATTTTCCTTTATCTCACAATCATAGAAGTTAAGCAAGAACGTGGTCACATACACACATAAGTGTGCAAAACAAGCACATCTCATGATTCAACTAGGAATCCTAGGCATGTCATTACACATCAAAGTCCATGCACTCATGGTCACATTCTAGTTTCTATCCACAACACATTCATGGCATTTTCAATCAACATATTCACACACATGCACAAACACAATAACCAAACACATTCTCATAATTTGATATCTATGGTGTCCTCAGAAAAGGATCTAGCTTGCTTACCTGATTGACTTCATCACTTGAGCTTGATTTCCACCTAGAAATAATAAACTTTCTTAAGGATCAGCAAATATTTCAACCAACCAATGACTTTACTAACGATTCAATACTATCCACATAGTTGGTTGGATAATTATAGTAAGAGGATGCTTGCTCCAACACTCACAAAATTTCATGGAGATCAATAAACACACACACACACACACACACACACACACACACACACACACACACACACATATATCATGAAATTTATTAGACCAAAATGACGCCAGTTGCCCCTTGAAATTCCTTAGTTTGGGTTCATATAGAAGTCCTGTCTACAAGCCTCTTAACTGAGCAGTACTATTTTGAAGAATTTTATAAAATTCAACAATGATCAAATCTTTACGACATTTTTCAGTCTAGTAAAAGACACATATATAAGTCATTTCACCAAAAAATCACAACTTTTTATGGGTTTAAAGTTAGTCAAAGGCAATTAAATTTGCTTACTCTGTTTTGCAAGTTGGAAATCATAGTTTTTCAAACTCAAATTTGAAAAATCATAACAATTCCAACAAAGCTTTAAAAGCCATGAAATTTTCTATTTTACAAGAAAAGATATTCAAGATCTTGGATACCAAAAATAAAAAATTTTTATTAGGGATAAGTCACTCAAATAAAATTCATTCCCCGTGCTCTATTTCAAAACAGGAGAAGTTCAAATTTGTTTAAGCAAATTCAAAAATTCACCATAAATCATAAAATTCAAAATTTTAAATGATTCTAAATTCTATATAATCCTTAGCATGTCTAGTCTATCAAATAAAAATTTCACAGCCATAAAATAACCCTATAATTTCCAGGAATTTACGGACTAGCAACTACTCAGTAAACAACCCTGTATAGTTTAATGCTTAATCATCATCTATGACAATCCTACATCATCGAACCCATTAGAATCATGCATAACCTACTTCAATTCATAATTTTCAGCATGTTTCATGATATGCAGGACATGGATACACCATAAACTATTTTCTAACACCATATTTCATAATAATACTTCATAATTATAAGCTAGAAATTAGAGAAGGACATGCTTTCTACGTTCTCTCCTTCTAGCTTCCATAATTCCCTTTAATTCTTGCAAGTCAATGAGGTAAAAGAGAGAGGGCTCAGAGCTTTAAAAGTGAGGGAGGAAATGAAAATCTCTATAATTGTCTAACCCCTCACCTTTATATAATATTATGTGCCAAATATTAAATCAGCCCTCAAAATCTTTAAGTCTCTCATTTGTACCCCACAGCATTTTATTAATTGTCATAACACTTATACACATGCATACAAGCAATCATTCACATTCATTATGAACATAGTAAGAGCAAGTTCACTCACTAATGGATTGTTACAACTTCCCCCACCCCCTTCCCTCAAAAAGAGTTTCGCCCTCGAAATTCAAAGTTGCTCACTCAAACAAGAAAGGGTACTTTTCACGTATATCCTCTTCTCGTTCTCACGTTACATTCTCAATGGAATGATTTTTCCATTGCATTTTTACCAAAGGTAACTTTTTCCTCTGTAGTTCATGCTCTTTACGATCTGATTAATCATCTTTTAGTTTCGGGAATTTCTAACTTAGCACATGCGAAGTATAAAGAATGTATTTCCACTACAAGAAATTAGAGCTTCGGTGTCACAAATTTTGTGTCGCTTTCTGGGGAAATGACATGTATGAGACTCTAAATTCAGTCAAACTTAATACATGTCACATTAAAAAAAAAAAACGGGGTATACCTGTGACATAACTTTTATGTGTGACAAGTATTTCTAATTATAAAAATAAAAAAGAAATTATAAAAATATAAAAGGAGAACCCTAAAACCACACTTTATCATCTCTTTCTCTTCCAAAAGCCTCTTCACCGCCGCCCCTTTAACTTCATCGGCTTTTCATTGCGTCTCGGCTCTTCAAAAGCTTTCATCTTCATCATTATTATCTGATCTGCTTTCTGTGTTTCTTTAATGGCGATTGAAGAAGACTTGGAGAGTTGTGGTAGTCGAGCTGTGGAGTCAGTTTCGCAACCGAATCCAAGACATCAGAGACAGAAATTTGAAGTTTATACTGAAATGCTTCATTGACTTCAAGAGTTGAAGTACAAAGAACCGAATATTCCTGGCTTCGATGATCAACTTTGGCTTCATTTAAATCGTCTCCCTGCATGGTACTTGTTAATTTTTTTTTAATTTTTAGCCCTAGCTGCGACACCGATATTATTTGTTTGTAAATAAATTATTTAAAATTTTTTAAAATGAGGATTTATATTGTTTTTGGTGTTTGATTGTCAACCTGAAGTCAAAAGTCATAAACTTATGCATTATATTTGACTCTTTTTTTTTCCTAAAATTATCTTAGGCTAGGGTGAGTCGGAGTTTACAGTCTGGGAAATCACTGCATCTGATTGGTGTTTTGTTGTGTATGGTTGTCATTTAAGGACTGCTTGTGATGTGTGCTCAGTTGAGACAGTTGATGAAGGTTACTTATTATTTAAATTTATCATCAAAATTATTATTGTCAGAAGTGGGATTGAACCCATGTCCTCTTTCAGGGACTCGAACTTGAGTTTGGCGCCTTAAACCACCCGGCCATCCTGACTATTCTATGCACTATATGTTGAAGTCACCTAGCTATTTTTTTTAAAGCTTAAAAGATTTCATAATGCTATATATGAATGGTCTTTATTAGTAATTTAGTAGGTTGATTTTTGTACTATAGCTAAGTGTGCCAACAATACTTGAGTTTGTAATTAGTAGTAGTACCGATTGGATTTTTGTCTAAGAGAATACATCCTTACAGGTTGTACTATTGTCTGTGAAGATGGTTCTCAAGAATTCTTCAATGGTTGTATAATCGTTGTTCATGCCCCAGATACTTTAAGAATACTAGGAAACCAAGGAACATTTGATGAAAGAAGAGTGCTTGGTGCTTTCCAGTATGTTTACAGGTACTATATTCCATTACCAATTTACCATAATCCATATAGTGTCTTAATTAATATTATCAACACATTAGAATGATGATTTTCAATCAAAAGTAGAACTATGGTTCTCTCAAATATTTTTGTAATGTCCAAAGTTTTAGCGATCAAGGCACATGGCTTTTTCATTTTTCTTGGCTTTGAAATCAATGAGCTACTGAAATTGATGTACAATATGTAGCTAACTCTTGTAACCTATTAGTACGAAGCTAACTCTTGTAATCTATTAGTACGAAATGTGAAATGACTTGTTAACTCTCTATTGGCAGTGATATTTTCCTTCATTGTGACAGAAGTTTTATGCCCCAAAATCCAGCAGCATGGAGCGAATGGAATTTTCTTTGAAGTACAGACAACAAAGCATCTCTAACATATTGGCTTAATGTGCTTCAGGTTCCTAGAACATTTTCTTGGGTTAAAAAAACTTATAATCATAGATTAGAATTTTAGAATATTATATGGATATTATACTCATCCACATATTTGTACACAACAAAGCTCTTAGTTGAAATTTATTATCATAGTTGGGAAATATTCTTTCAAAGGAAATCAAGGAAAAATTCAAATAATACAATAAATGCATTCATTGCCTTGTAATTAGCCAAAGAATTTGGTGACAATTTCATACCCGCATAGGCTGAAATTTCAATATTTGTAGCTTCCATAATTTTGTCAGTGAATAAGTTGTCTTTGAAGATCTGAGTGATACTCTTTGTTTAAAAGCTTTAGTTCCTCATTGGAATACTTGACCTTACAGAACCTTGGTGATACAGGTTTACCTTTTCTAGTTACACTTAATCCAGATCGTACACCTGAGCATACCTTGCTTAAGTGGAGAACTCGTCATCCAATCCCATCTGTTGCTGCATCAAAAGCTTCACTTGAGCTTGATAGTATTCAGGGGAAAAGAAGAATTTGGTTTTGTGAAGCTTATCAGGGTGAGAATTTTTTTTTTTTTTTTGTGTCTAAATATGCACCATCAACATCTTAGAACACTGGATTAGCTTTGTACTTCAGAATTACAAATCAATAATTTTAGTACTTCTATTTCAGGTTATGGCTTCCACGAGGATGGACTAAAGGTACTTCCCCTTAAATTTATTACTTACACATGTAGCATTAAAGATATATTTTGTAGTAAAGTATTTGCTGAATGTAGCAAATTTGAGAATGCAATGAATGTTACATTGTTTACTTAATCATCATGAAAAGATGAAGCCTAAAGATTTTGGGTTTAGAATATGGTGATATATGGATGTATGGCTTCTTTGTAGGCGGGCATGATTGCTGCACATGGTGTTCTTGGAAAGAACTATAATATTTTGAGCAATCCAAGGCAAATGGTACCTTCTCTGATGGAAACAAGGGCGTGCGAATTTGTTGCTAGATTTCTTAGACATTATATCTCCACTGGCTCTTTGATGTGAGTTCATTTATATCATTTTTCCCATTTTCATACATTCTATCCAGGGAGCAATCGGCGTTATGGAGTTACTAGTATAGGTCATATCTTTCTATTTGGATCATTCTAAGCTTTATCATCAGTGCATTGCTCCTAAAACTTTTTTGATGACTCTTCTTACCTTTTTGGTTCTTAGTTCCAAATCTTAGCCTCATACATCTGCTAAATATGTAGTCTTTGCTATTATTTTCATATATTAAAGTTCTAAAAGTTAATTGAAAACAAGATGAAGATCTTGATAAAATGTCCTTGGTGATATGATAGTTTGTTGGAGGAAGGAGGCACAGTGCTTGCTTTTGGGGGAACCAAGAAAAACTCTCATCTGAAAACTATTTTGAGAGTTCATAGTCCTCACTTTTACTGGAAGGTATTTACTCAATTAATGTTTCATACATTCTTAATAGAGATGGCAAGCAAAATTCTAAATTTAAAGCATAGGCTGTATTTGCAACTAAAACTTGATAATAATCTTAACATGCACAAAATTCTTAGCAGTGCTGATGAGTTTTAGAAATTGTTGTCAGGTTATGACACAGGCTGATTTAGGCCTTGCAGATTCATATATAAATGGCGATTTTTCATTTGTGGATAAAGATAAAGGTCTTCTAAATTTGTTAATGGTAAGATCTGAATTTGATTCCAAAAACAAATTATTTTCTCAGCATCTACTTCTAGAGTATTTTTCCTTACTGAATTATATTTCAGATTCTTGTTGCCAACCATTTGGCTGCTTCAGCCTCAAAATTGGGTCAAAAAAGGTAAAATGTGATTGGAGTCCTCAAATATGGCATTAAAAGTAGTTACCCCCTGACTATAACATTAATTATTTCCATCTATGCTTTAGGGGTTAGTGGTCACCACTGATAATCACTGCTGGTATAGCATCTGCAAAATACTTCTTTCAACATGTTTCAAGGAAAAATACTCTTACACAAGCTCGTAGAAATATCTCTCATCATTATGACCTGGTAAATTCTTAATCGATGTCTTTTGGGCAATCCTAGGAAGAGAAAACAGTGAGGAAGCATTAATGCAAATGAGCTGATGTTCATATGCTTCTGTAAAAGCTTGGTTGTCAAAAAACATTGTAGAGGAGTGTTAATGCTTCAAAATAAGAATAGTTTCAAGTTTGTGTAGAAGCATTAGGTAGTCAAGCCACCTTTCTAGTTTCTCCATATTGATTTTGCAATCGTTATTATTGAAGCAAAACCTAGTATTAGATTATTTCTAATGAAACAATGCCATCAATTATTCAATAACAAAGTTCTAATAACATAATATTGGTGTCAATATATATGGAGGATTTGTAATGTAAATAATTAGTTATACCAAGTGGAAACTTACTACTTTTTTGCTTTGTTTTTCCAGAGCAATGTTCTTTTTTCTCTATTCTTGGATGAATCAATGACATACTCTTGTGCAGTATTTAAGGTTTGAATCTCATTCCTTGCTGATCTTATTTCTAATAAAGAAGTGATATAATTTGCTTTGGTTATAACAATGGCTTTAATTTGTTATATATTTTTATTTAAGGCAAAATGACCATGCTCTAATGCATGTATCAATTTGTTTTCTAGAATGAAGATGAAGACCTTAAAGATGCACAAATGAGAAAAGTTTCTCTTCTAATTGAGAAAGTGAGTCTTTTCAACTCCATTCATTTTTTAACAAAAAATTCATGTAACTAGTGTTTTATGCTTTATACTTAAGATCTATCCCGGCAAGAGTTACTGAGGAACATGAAGTAGTTGACATTGGTTGTGGGTGAGGAACCTTAGCCATTGAAGTTGTCAAACAAACGGGATGCAAATGCACTGGCATTACTCTGTCTGAGGAGCAGTTGAGATATGCAGAGATGAAAGTTAGAGAAGCTGGCTTTCAGGTAAACTGTTTAGAAGGATGACATTCTGGTATCAAAACCAATAAGTTCATTAAATATGGCAAAGGCAAAGATGTCTTATGTATGCTTATAGACCTCTATTGTTGGTTTTTCTTACTCAGAATTAGAGTAACTACTATCTAGTTAAACTTAAAAGCTAATCTGAGAATAATATTCCCCAAGCCAGTTGACAATATTCACATCTTAACCTTCTCTACGATCAGGATCGCATCAGATTATATCTCTGCGACTATCGCCAATTGCCTAAAAATAATAAATATGACAGAATTATATCTTGGTAAGTTCTTCTACATCTAAGTACTATATCTAAAGCACCACAACTTTTAGAATAATAATATGATTATGAATGGCCTATTTTTAGAGGGATGATAGAACATGTTGGGCATGAATTCATAATGGAGTTTTTTGGTTGTTGTGAATCAATATTGGCAAAAGACGGGCTTCTTGTTTTACAGGTAATGGTCAAAGGAAGAGGAAAAAGAAGCTATTGCCTTTAATTCAGTTTGATTGAAACCTCATGGTTACAAATTCAACATTTTTCAATAGTTGCTAATGATTATGGGTGGTTGATCTTTCCTAGTTCATATCAATATCGGATGAGCGTTATAATGAGAACAGGATGAGTTCAGACTTCATAAAGGAATATATTTTTCCAGGCATATGCTTACCTTCATTAAGTATGATAACATCAGCCATGGCTACTTCATCCAGACTTTGGTATAAACTACTCTTAGCAGTTACAGCACAATTTGGTTAGTCTTATGTTTCTTCTTTCTACTTTTTTCTCCACTGAGTTAACTTTCTTTTATGGCAGTGTGGAGCATGTTGAAAATATAGGAATCCATTACTACCAAACACTAAGATCCTGGAGAAAAAATTTCATACGGAATCAAAGGTATAAAAACTAACAAAAAAGTTGTATTTCATTCAGCTTTGGGTTATTTTCACACTGAGTTCTTTTACGAATATGTAATTATAATGCTCGAACATTTCAAAACTATTCATCTAGGTATAGTCTATTTATTTTTTCAGCAAAATTCTTGCCCTGGGATTCAATGAAAAGTTCATTCAGACATGGGAGTATTATTTTGATTATTGTGCTGTCGATTTTAAGTCCTATACCTTTAGAGACTACCAGGCAAGTTTCAAACTTTCTAGCATTATATAATAATATAATTGGCTTTTAGCATCTTGTTAGTCATTCGTAGTATGCCGCTGTTCTTATGAATTAGCTTGGAGCATATTGCTGCTATGTTTAATAGCATCAACATTAATTACTAGTTGGTTTGCATAAAACCAACTAATCCATAGTTTAAACATCTTATTTGTAAACAAGAAAATAAGGTTTCTATTCTAGGAAATGCAGAATCTATTATTTTGTTATGATAGACCTCGTCTTTTTATGTGCAAGCTAGTAATGAAACAATGGTAGCTTATTTACTGAATCACTTAGCAAGCAGCAGTGCAATAGACTAACATTAGATCTCATTCAACCTTGCTTTTATTTGAAGAAATAATATTTTTTAGCTTATATTTTGAATTCTGATGCGAGCATAATAACAATTTGACCACATGATAGGTTGTATTTTCACGTCCTCGCAACACGTCTACATTCAACAACCCATACAAAGGCTTTCCTTCAGCAAATTGATTCAGTTCTCTATAGGGAGATCATGCTTTCTCATCCAATATGGGTCGGACTAATTTGGATTTTTGCCAGTTTGTTGGAAATTAATAAATTTTCTAGAAAATATTTGCAGAATTGTGTTTGACTTTTGTTTACTTAAATTAATACAAAGTCTTTTAGAAATTTTAAAGACTTAATAGTCCAAAATTCAGGTTGCTTATGTGTAACGGGGGCTCATCCCCCGGTTGCCTAGGGCCCTAAATTTGGGAAGGCCTCGTCTACTAAAAATTTGAGTAATTTCATATTAGTTTAAAAATTTATTTTATGCAAATAATTATTATATTAATAATATATTACATATATTATTCAAAAATTTTATAATTTAATTTATTAATGTCTACCTAATTATTAAAAGTTGATGTGAGTTGAAAGATACAAATAATTTTTTTTTTGTCTTAATTTATTTGAGGCCCCGCCACCTAAATATTATACCCCAAATATACTTATTTTTTTATTGTTGTTTAAAAGTAGAAACTTGTATTACACGCCTCTTTCTTCAATTTTCTTTGTTCAAGATTATGCAATGTCATTTCATTGTACCGTTGTTGATTCTTCAAATTTGCTTTACACTACTTACTCTCATACTCTCTCCATACGTCTTCTTCTTCATTTTCTCTCCATACTCCATCTACACACCTGTGAACCAGAGTTGCCAAACGTCCACGGTCCACTGCTCTTTCGTCAAGTTTTCTAACCACATCGAATACAATTTTTCATGTTCAATCATTTCATGTTTTAATTTTTTATTAATTTTATATTATTGTGCATATTATTCATTTATTCATATTTTCTTATAGTAGTTATTTTATTTATTTATTTTGTATTTGCTTGTCGTTAACTAGCAATTTAGTCTTATAGTTACGCTTTGGATGTGAACGTGGAGAGAGCTGAAGAAGTGCTCACTCATAAGCGATTATTGCATTTGGCTGAGGACCTAGCTAATCGCCCTGTGTTTGAAGTTCGTCTTGTGCAGGTTCTAGAGACAACGTACAATTTTTTTTCTCTTTGGAATTACTGTGTGCGAAATCTAACTTTATTTGGAATGTGATGTATATTCCGCCTAGTGACTGTAAATGTTTGCTTTGGGGTTTTGGTGTTTGTAGTGTGAACAAAATTTGAACTCTTTTCATGACATATTAGTCCTGCAATTCGTCCATGAGGGTCTTACCTGAAATGGAGTCAGCATGCTGTGCTTCTAGGTTTCTTACTTTATGCCAATTTGGTGCAATCTCAGTTTCTTTATGTCAGCGGAGAGGAATCTCTAGCCCGACTTTCTAAAATCTAGCTTGGAGGGTAATCTTGAAAATTTAGGACACCGATGGAATCATTAATTGTTGACCATAAATTTTGTGAACTGACTCTTAATGTACTCTAGCGTGTAATCATCAACTCATTTAGTTTTTTTTGGCCAGAACACAAAGCTTTTTCTCATGCAGGTTTACTCTGTTCCCAATAGATCTGTTGATTCTGTCCACTCAGATAGTTCAATGAAGGAAGATGCATGCAAAGTTCTCATTACTCGAGCAAACAGAGGTACGGATCATTGCTTTGTACTTATCAGGTAAATTTGTAGTTTCATTAAAATTATCAACATCCTAATAGTTTGTATTTGCTTCTCTCTCTCTCTCTCTCTGTCCCCTTCTCCAGCATACATCCACCACCTACCTTTGGTTCATCACCCAAATTCGAAGCACTTACACTTCAAACCAATGGATATCATGTTGACTATGGAGACAGTGCCTCAGATTTTGCTGCTTGCTTTTCTAGGTAAGAATCTTAAGTCCCTAATCCTATCTCCGGTGGTAAGTCATATCTGACAAATGACTTCCCTCTCCTCATACTATTAAGTCTTTCAGTGATTTTAAACTTGAAAATAACCTTATGGCAGTTGGTACACACACACACACACACAGACGCAGAGATAGGTATATTTTCTTTTTACATTGCTATTATATTAAACTGAGCTCCAAATGTTACATGCACATTGAACAAGTGTGCCAACCCCCATATTATGATTTTCACTTTTTGATAATGTTTGTAATTATACCATTTAGTTTCAATTTCCAATATTCTGGATATGATCATGACAAGTCCTGCACTAGAAAGTTTCTGAGTGATATTATTTTAAATTGCCATTCTTGTCATTAAGGACTGGGTGGCTGATTGGGTGACGAACAATTATAATGAGGTTCCAAGCCTGCCAATTTATGTTGGAAAAGTCTCTGTTAACCGCACCTTTTCGAGAATAGCTCCTATCACCGATGCTAGTAGGGAACAAATATTTATTTTTATTGTTATTGTACTCTTTTTTTTGTGAAGGCAAGATAATACACAGAATTGTTTTTCAAAAGTACTGACCAGATTTACTTTTAGTTTTTTTTTTCAATTATTGTTTCAAAAACAAGGACTTTTCATTATTGCGAGGATTTTCTGATTATTTAAATTATTGTGCTCTTGTACACAACACGCTTTTCTTTATATTTCTTTGGTATACGTACACACGCAAATTACATCTCCATGCAAATTCCAATACGCAACTTGTTATTTTCCTTTTGAAATTCAATTTTCAACATAAGTAGTTAGGTGTGATATGCTTTCTTACATACAGTCATGCACGTTTGTGCATGCAATGTTATTGGTAAAGAAGATTAATATTTCATTCTTTTACACAAATAAGATATATATAATTACTTTTCATTTATTTATTTACTTTTTAATAAGATACAAATAACTATTTGGATTTCTACTTTTTGAAATTGTTTAGTCAAATTGGATAAATCCATTTGCATAAACAATTAATTAAAAAGAAAGAAGTGGGTTTGATCAACTTGATAACTCTTTGAATGTTTGTATTTCTTTTAAGTGATTTTAAATGTTGGCAGCTTAATGTACCAAAGTGAATGTTTGGCTGATATTAAATTTTATAGATGGTTGAAGCTTAGATAAATAAATATCTAATTTTCTTAATTCAACGATATATATAATTGAATTGATAAATTATAATATGAAATCAACTTAATTAAATATATTTTCTAATATTAAATTATAAAATTTAATCAAAATTTTAACTTAAAAAAATTTCTCAAGTACTAATTACTTAGTCTTTTAACAGTTCCTAAGTTTCATTTCATGATAATAATATAATAATTTAGCAAAAAAACTATCAAATGATGTAAAACTACTCATTATGCTTCCTCCTTTTATTTTATTTATATATAATACTTATTATTGCTTATCTTTAATATATAAATACTCATTATTCTCCTGCATTTAAATTTTCTTTTTATAATTTGGATTTTTTTAATATTTGAATTGTTGAGAAAGAAACGTAGTCAATTATTTCATGATTTTTTTTAACTTGTTTATTTGTCCTATATTAATTATAATTGGATCCTTATTTGTTTATTTATTTATTCATGGATATTCTCATTATTTGTAATGGAGGCTTTCAGACCTACTTTTAAGTTATATAGATTCTACTTCTTACAAAATAGTTTACTAATCAATTGGAGGTTGCTCATATTGGTGATATAATAGCTTAGTCAATCAGTCCTTTTGTCCATACTACGTCAAAGTTGAATTTAAATTTTTAATGAGAAGTATAAGATATTTTATAGCATATCTTTCTCTTTTACTCGTTACACTTGCACATAAAAATTAATCATTTCCTTGGCAAGCATCGATCAAAGCAACGCAATAGGTAGTTGGAGATATCTAATATTTGATTAAGTTATCATTTTCTTTACCACCAGAACCTTTGAGCTGTTCTGCTTGCTTCTGGTTCTTGATTGAAGTTTACAAATTTTAATGAGAGTCAAAATTATATTCTGGGTTTCCTTTCACTATCTTGAGATAAGACTTGAAACTTGGTTGGAAGTAGAACTGATTCAGGCCACTAGATAATCTTTCAAACCTAATTCGATTTGTTTTTCCATTTTGCAAACTTGTGTTCTGCATAATAATTATTTTTACCCTATAATATAGATGGATATGATTGGGCACATTTAGCTTTTCTTAATCATATCAACGTCAAATATGAAGTTATATATTTATGTATGTATGTGTGCTTGTGGTTTTCTCGATCTTAAATGCTTTTGGAGTTTACTGTAGCTTGAGAACAGAACACCTATAAATATGTAAAGTAATGATACCTGTAGCTGATGATTGTTGTCATTCATAAACACACTTGGTCTTCGGTGTGTGATTATTTTGGGTTTAATTTTAACTGTCATGTGAATGACTTGGACATGTATCGTTGATTTTTTTTTTTTAAAGTTTTTAATTAATGGTAAATGCTCCGCTATAGTAAGAGCAGGGGATGAATATATACAAGTTTGACCCAGTCCTAGTAGTCCAAATTAAATTAAAATTTTAAATGAACCTTATGATGGGGATTTCTTTTAATTATTAATCTTAATTAGCAGTATTAGTATGCTCTTTTTATTAGCTAATAGCTAGCTTTTACTGTTTGGCAATCGAATTTCTATTGAAAAGAGAATGAATAAATCATTCACTTCATCACTTTGTCTTTCTCTTGTCATGGCAGCTTTCGCTTTCCATTTCTGTTTTCTCCAATCCAAGTATTTTAGGTCCAGTCATAAAGTCTAGAGTGATAACATTCTTTTCTTTAATTTTAACATCCGTTAGTATGGTATTGATAGATAAAAAATATTAGTTGAAATTTCTAAAATCATTCAATAAAGCTTTATTGACTTTTGTTCTTTGAAAACTGCTCTATTACATGCTTGCTTTGAAAAATTTTTGTTGAATTAAAATAATTGAATTCATCATTAATTGTTTATCGAAATGTAGGAGAATAATGCACCGCTTATTTCTGATATGGACTTAGATACAAGTATGGCTTGTTTAAATAGCTAATTACTAAAGATAGTCAGTCAGAAGTGGCAGAAAATTGGCTTGAGGTTTAATTTCTTCACATTTACAGGTTTCCCATTAAAGTTGTAAATTTATTAAACAAGTCCTGTACTTTATAGTAATTCAAGGACATAGAAATTTGATTGCAAACTTCATAATCATTTTCTGTTGTCAGTCCAAGAGGATTACAAAGTATTATGTAACACAAGTATTACTTGTATATCTAATTAATTAATTAATTAATTAATATTCTCCATAAGGTAAACCTCATGAAAGTTGAAAAGGTTCCAGATTCTACATATGACATGATTGGTGGGCTTGATCAACAAATTAAGGAGATAAAGGAGGTATGGCTTTTGCATATTCTTACTCTTATGGGATTTGTTGTTAGTTGCTTATCAGGATTCCATTTATTTGATTTTGGTCATCATTATTATTTTTATACTCTTAGTTTATTTTTATTTTCTTTGTCCCTTGTAACTTTTACAGGTTATTGAGCTTCCTATCAAACATCCTGAATTGTTTGAGAGTCTTGGAATAGCTCAACCAAAGGTAAGTTTCTTCTGTTTTATTGCATCTTTAGTTCACCTTGTTTGTTGCTAGAGATCTATTACAGTCTTGTACTAAATCTCTCTCTCTCTTTGTGTCTCATATGATAGGGTGTGCTGCTATATGGACTGCCTGGTACTGGTAAAACGCTGTTGGCTAGGGCGATGGCTCACCATACTAATTGTACTTTCATCAGGGTTTTTGGTTCAGAGTTAGTTTATAAATACATTGGAGAAGGCTCTAGACTGGTTAGAGAACTTTTTGCAATGGCAAGGTTTGATTCTCTTCCCCCCTAAGTAGTCTCATTCATGATGGATTCTTCTTCCTATAGTTTTCTATTGTACCTTTTGTCTTGTGATATACTTTTACTTTCTAATGTGATTGAAGATAGTTAATTTGTAATATTTTGCACCTTTTTTTTTTCCTAATCTTATCTTGATGATTCGATAATGTTTCTACTAGCATACAATTCTAGATGACTACTATTTCTTCTGGTTGATAATCCCCCTGTATTTCACTGTTCTTTCTTTCATTTTCTTATCTTATGAGTGTGACTCCTTTTTTTCGGCAACAGGGAGCATGCTCCATCAATCATTTTTATGGATGAAATAGACAACATTGGATCTGCGCATATAGAATCTAGAAGTGGCAATGGTGACAGTGAAGTACAGCAGACAATGTTGGAGCTTCTCAATCAGCTTGATCGATTTGAAGCATCAAACAAGATCAAGGTACTGTTATAACTTCAGTGAGAGTGTGTAGTAAACTACAGTGAGATCTTAGCAGAATATCTGTTGTACTTGTCTTCATTAACATCTAATTTTCTTTAACATCAACAGGTCTTGATGGCCACAAATCGGATTGATATCTTGGATCAAGCTGATCTCCTTAGGGCAGGACGTATTAACAGGAAGATTGAATTCCCAAATCCTGATGAGGAGGTACAAAACACCATCACTGTGATGGGTACTACATCGAAAAAAATCTTGCTCTTGCATATCATATTTCTTGACATTGCCTAAACCATTTTCTTTATTCTCAAAACTTAAATCAAGTGATATGTGTAATTTCGATTGAATATTTCTATATGAATATGTGAAGAAAAAGAAATGCATGTATGTATTTCCATGAGAACCTTTTTTGTGCATTTTTGTCAAAAATACATCTGTCGACGAACTTAATGGATATATTTACTAGTGAGAAGAAGTATTTTTTTACTGTTTTGGCAATATGGTGATTGATGAAGTAAAGAATTTAAGAGACTGCGATTTTGCAAAGGTCAAAAAGATTGAGAAAGAGCACACCACTAATAATGTACTGCTTGGATGGAAGTTAAGAGACTAGTATCCTTTAGAAATTGAATTGCATGGATTAGATCTTATACATATGCCAGGAAAATATTTAAAGGAGAAATAAGATGAGTTTTTCATTACTTTAATCTCTTGCAATCCATATGGGATGACTGTGAGAAGGAATCCTAGTTTAGAACTTAAAATCAGTCTATTCATAGTTTTCCTTCTGTCGCTTCGGAAGTAGCTGGTTTCATATTTTTTATATTCATGTTAAGTTCTAATTAGGCACTATATTTAAATTCCCATAGCTGGATATGTTTCCTGGTCATTTATTCACTATATGAAGACCTAGAGCTGTTATCACACATTATGTTCTTGAAATATGATTCCAAGTTTCAAATGAATATCTGCACAATCTTTAACATGATATTTTTAACATTTGAGATATGATAGTTTGTGCATATTTGTCATGTATGATGGCTTGATATGAAATCATCATTATCCTTGCAATTGATAATTGTCCTTTAGAGATGTTTCCTGAGCTGTTATCTAATCTGTGGTGTTGATGTCATGCGTATCCCTATATATGCTGTTTTCTTTGTGTTTGTTATGTTGATGTCATTCATATACTTACACATGTATTCCTATATATTATTCATTACATACAAATTAACTTTTTCTATATAAACTATATATTATATATTTTTTATTTTTAGAAAAAATAAAAAATATATAATACGTGTCAGTCTGAATTCTAAATTTAGGCTGACACGTGTTATATATTTTTGAAAAGTATATGTCGGCCAAAAAACGACACATAAAAGTTACCCGAAAATGATACAAAATGTGTCACTCAGTGTATGACATTGGATGTCGGCCTAAAAATGACACATAAAAGTGAAATTGTGTCACTTGGGAAATTATTTAATGTCGGACAGAAAATGACACATATCTTATGTCGCTCAGTTTATGACCCTAATTGTTGGCCATAAAACGACATATATAATTTTTAGAGATGCTCTTTTGTGTCAGTCAATGAATGACAATAGGATATCGGCTAGAAAATGACACATAATTTATAATTTGTGTCGTTTGTTGACCGACACAAGATTTGTGTCACTTATTGGCGGACACATATTTGGTACAATCTGACACGTAGTGACACATATTTGTTCCATACATGTCTGTTTGTGAATGACACATATCTTTATGTCAGTTTGACCAAGCGACACGTATAGAATATGTGACAGGTCCATTTATGTCGCACGAAGACCGACATATATGTTGATATATGCCATTTTTCGGCCTAAATAAAAGACCTTTTTTGTTGTAGTGTTCCTCAATATGGACACATGACACACGTTATGCACACCTAACAACGAAGGTGGCAATGCTAGCCGATAAACAGCTTTTTCGATCCTCTCTAAAATTTCATAAGGGCCAATGTACCTTGGACACTTCTTTTCAAATCTCATCATTCCTTTCATTGGGGCAACCTTGAGGAAGACTTTATCACCCATTTCATATTCTAATTCCTTTCTACGATGATCTGTATAACTCTTTTTTCTATTTTGTGTCATTTTCATTATTTCTTTCACCCATTCAATGACTTCACAGGTTTTGTTGAATAATTTCGGGTCCAAGTAACTTTCTCTCACCTACCTCACCCCATGAGTGGTAGATCTACACTTTCTTCCATATAATGCTTCATAAGGGGTCATGCTAATGGTAGCTTGATAATTGTTGTTGTAAGTAGATTCCACCAAAGTTAAATGTTTATCCCAACTACCTTGGAAATCAATCACATAGGCCCTTAGCGTATCTTCTAGGATCTGGAAAGTTCGCTCTAATTGTCCATCCGTTTGAGGATGAAAAGCCGTACTAAAATTTAATTTAGTACCCATGGCTTTATGTAGACTTTTTCAAAATAGAGAAATGGACCTTGGACCCTGTTCAACCACAATTGAGATAGGTACCCCATGAAGTCCAAGTATTTCATTCACACAGATTCGAGCATATTGATCCATGGTAAAAGTAGTACGCACAGGAAGGTAAAGTGTTGATTTTGTCAATCTGTCTAAGATTACCCAAATGACATCAAATCCATTTAAAGTCTTAGGCAACCCTACTACAAAATCCATGGTGATATGCTCCCACGTCCACTCTATAATCATCAATGGCTTTAACAATCCAGATGGTTTTTTATGCTCAGTCTTGACTGATTGGCATGTTAAACATTGCTCCATGAATTGAGCTATTTCTTTCTTCATTCCCATCCACTAGTACTTTGTTTAAAGATCATGATACATTTTTGTGCTACCTGGATGCACTGAATAAGGATATTTATGTGCCTCATTCATGATTTCTTGCTTCAACTCAGCAATGTTAGGCACACACAATCTTCCTTCATAATATAATATTCCGTCTTTGGCAAAGTAAATTCTGGTCTTTTTCCTGAAGGAATTTTCTCCATCACCCTCTTCAGAAATGCATCATCACATTGTCTTTGCTTAATTCGTTTAATAATGGTAGGTTACATAGTCAATGATGCTTAAGTGTGAATACTCATATGGCTAGACAATCTCAATGGCAAGTTTCTCCAGATCTACCCTTATTTGCTTTTGAGTGGTTAATAGGACAACCATTTGTCATGAAGACTTTCGGCTTAATCCATCAGCTTCCACATTTGCCTTCTCAGGATGATAGTTGATTACATAGTCATAATCCTTGACCAATTCAAGTCATTGCCTTTGCCTCATATTTATCTCCTTCTGAGTGAAGAAATATTTGAGGCTCTTATGGTCAGTGTAAATCTCACATCTTGTTTCATACAAGTAGTGCCTCCAAATTTTAAGTGCGAACACCACAGTTGCTAGCTCCAAATCATGGATAGGGTAGTTCTTTTCATAACTCTTTAATTGTCAGGATATGTAGGCTATAACTTTACCATTTTACATCAAGACACATCCTAACCCATGTTTAGAGGTGTCACTATATATTACAAATTCTTCAAACCTCGATGAAATAGTGAGTATTGAAGCTGTCACAAGTCTGTTCTTGACTTCTTAAAAGCTCTTTTCACATTCACCTGACCACACAAAGGCTACATTCTTCCTTGTCAATTATGTTAACGATGTGACTATTATGAAGAAACCTTCAACATATCATCCGTAGTAGCCCAGTAAACCTAGAAAACTTCAAAATTCACTCACATTGGTTGGCCTTGGCCACTTAACAATAGCTTCAACCTCACTTGGATCTACGGTTATCCTTTCACCTGACACTATTTGACC
Organism: Boswellia sacra; assembly: GCA_013180625.2. Taxonomy (NCBI): domain Eukaryota; kingdom Viridiplantae; phylum Streptophyta; class Magnoliopsida; order Sapindales; family Burseraceae; genus Boswellia; species Boswellia sacra. The sequence continues at coordinate 66,525 of SNVD02002234.1, read as the reverse complement.
AAAGAAGGAGATCTGATTTAGTCATAATTCACATTTCTTGAATTTGGCATACAACTGCTTTTCTCTCAAAGTTTGCAACACCATCCTTAAGTGTTCTCCGTGCTTATCTCAGTTTTTGGAATACACTAAAATGTCATCGATGAACACGATCACAAATTTATCCAAGAAATCTTTAAATACCTGATTCATTAAGTCATGAATGCAACTGGGGCATTTGTAAATGGCATTACTAAGAACTCATAGTGCTCGTATCTTGTTCGAAAAGCAATCTTAGGAATGTCTTCTTTCTTAATCTTCAATTGATGATAACCAGAACCAAGATCAATCTTGGAAAACATGCTTGCTCTATAGAGCTGATCAAGTAAATCATCAATCTGAGGGAGTGGATACTTATTCTTCACCGTCACTCAGTTCAACACTTGATAATCAATACACAATCTCATAGTCTCATCTTTTTTCTTCACAAAGAGAACCAGTGCTCGCCAAGGAGAAACACTAAGGTGGATGAACCCTTTATCTAACAGCTCCTGTAGTTGTTCTTTCAACTCCTTAAGCTCCGTTAGTGACATTCAATACAAAGTCTTAGAAATAAAAGTAGTGCTAAGAATAAGATCTATGGCGAATTCGATTTCACGGTCGGGATGGAGTTTGGGTAATTCTTTTGGAAAACATATCCACAAACTCCTTAACCATCGAAATATCCTAGATGTTCAGCCTTTCCTTTTTTTCTCTCCATGACACATGCAAGGAAATCCATACACTCTTTTTGAAGGAGTTTTTCGAGCTTGTAAGACTGAAATTACCCTTGGGAATGAGGACAGTCCAAACTTGGCAAAACTGAATTCTACTTTAGTAGGAGGTTAGAACACTACTTCCTTTGTCATGACACTTAACACTTGCATGATTTTTGGATAACCAATCCATCGTAGAATAACATCAAAATCATGCATTTCCAGAATTATCAAATCAGCATCCAACTTTCTATCTACTATTTTAATCTTATAGGACTTTAATTCCTCATTAGCACATAATGACATCCCGAAAAGGATAGAGACTCACATTTCAGCATCTAACATCGAGGGTACTGTGTTCACTCTATTAGCAAAAACATGGGATACAAAAGAATGGGTTGCACCGAGTCAAAGAGCACACATGCATTGTGGCCAAGTATAGGAATAATACCGGTGATTACTGAAAGAGCCTCTCAAGCCTCTGCATTGGTAAGTGCATAGACCCTCCCTTGTATCCTCTGGTCTTTCTTAGGAGCATTTTGACCCTTGTTGATTTTTAGACAAGAGGAAATGTAATGGTCGACCTGACCACTTTTAAAACAAGCCCTTTTTTGCCGAAGACATGTGCCTTTATGACGGTGGTTGCGTGTGCTGCATAATGAAATGTCCCTCATTCCATTATTCTGTTTATTCTTTCCTTTGTTTTTATCAAAACTTCGATTGCTATTCTTCGTCCATGGCCTCCTTGGTTGAGAATTCAGGGCCTCCTCTTTAAGCTTGGAAGCCTCAGCCAATTCGTCGTCTATAGCCAAAATTTAGGCTTTCCTCAACACTACACTATAAGTTTTCAACTCTAGCACGACCACATACTTTCGGATTTCGGGTCTCAAGCCTCTCTCAAAGAACTTAGCGTTCTCTTCCTCGGTGCTAATAAGGTGTGCAGCAAGGCTTCAAATTTCCTCTTATACTCTATGAGAGACATAGAACCTTAGGTCAACTACACGAATTCTGCTATCTTCTCATTCTTCAATGATTGGGAAATAAAACATCTTTTTAAAGTGTGACGAAGTGAGTCTATTTTGCTTGATATTATAAGCTCTTCTAGTCATTTCCTACCAGTAGCTAGCACTACCTTATAGCATGAAAGTAGCGCAAATGAGCTTTTGGTTGTCACAGTAGCCCATAAGATCAAAGATCTTCTTCATTTCCTGGATCCTTTCTTTGGCCATTAGCGGATCAGCTAAACCGGCAAAGGATGAAGCGTTAAGCCTTCTGAATTGCTCTAGGAGTGGTAGAACTTGTTTGTATAGCATCATATCTTGCATATGTCAAAATTTGTACCAACTCCCACTTGCTTTTTCACCTTTTTACTTTCCGAAGAGGCAAATTCATTTAATTCCAAGGCCTGTCTCACCCTAGGAGTAGGGTCAACTCGTCGTACTCCTCTATAGTGGGATTATCAGTCCTCTTGGGTCGTCTAGCATAAGACAGAGTTATTGATCTCTTATTAACAGAATAGAATACCACATACAAAGTAATGGTTAGTATTTCATATAGAATAACATACTAACCTTTAATGTTTAGGATTTGCCATAGGACTTGGCTCCCATGACCGCTTGCAACAAAAATGTCTACAGAATCTAAAACCTAGACTTTAATACCACTACTATCAAACCCCGTACCTTAAGGGTACAGAACGTAACTCTATACTAACCTTTAATGTTTAGGATTTGCCATAGGACTTAGCTCCCTTGACCGCTTGCAACAAAAATGTCTACAGAATCTAAAACCTAGACTTTAATACCACTACTATCAAACCTCGTACCTTAAGGGTACAGAACGTAACTCTTAAGTATCCATACAAAACAATAAAAGGGAACGGTGATCGATGTACTATTATTCATCATTAAAACATACAAAGTATCCATATTGTCAACCATGGAGTCATACTATATACATGTTTAACCAAAAAGAATCAAAATGTTGATTGACACAAAAATAATGGAAATGTTGTAGTAGTCCAACGATTGCCAAAAGAACTCTGCAGTCTCATTGCCAAAAATCCTCCAATGTCATATAATCTATCGATCACCTGAGAAACAATAGTCTAGTGAGTAAAAAACTCAGTAAACCGCTATATTTAAACAATAGTAATGTGTTAGGCAGAGAAATTATGATAGGCCATGATATACAACTCATTTCTTGATTTAGAAGTCACCATTTTCTTTATTCTTAAGCTAAAGAGCAAGATACACAAATGAGGGTTGCACTCCTGCACAAGGGAATTTGGACAAGCGCCTAAAACACCAATTCATCATAAAACATGGCGCTCCTACGCCATTAGAGTTATTCTCTGGTGCCAACTCTCTGCCTTAACTTAGAATACCACACAGAGCTTGCGCACATGTGTACCCTTCATGGTGCTTCAGCACAAGTTCTCTGCCTACTCAACACACTTAAGTAATTCATTCAGCTCATATTTTACACCAATCTTGTTATACACATCTTAAACACCTTTAGGACACAAATTTTCAAGGACATAATATTGTCACTCATGGTAGGACTTCCATGAAACTCAATTCATAACATGTTATCTGTTATGTATCATCGTCAACGACATGTATTTTTCAATACCCATTTTACGAAATATACCAGCCGTTAATTACTGACGTCGATGGTATATTCAATGACCATTAGTCATCTATTATGCATCACCGTCGGTGACATCTATTTTCATTAATCAATTTCAAGAAATATGTCATCCGTTACGTATTGTCGTCGATGACATATTTCATTGGCCACTAGTCACCTGTTATCACTACAAAAAAATAGGCATTTTACCGCAGGTCAAAACCGTGGTAAAAAGCCTTATACAGCGGGCATACGGCGGTTTTAGCCCACCGTATAAAATGGCGCCGTAAAAACTCATTTTACTTTTTACCGTGGTTTTGGCTCGCGGTAAAAGGCCTTTTACCACGGGCGCTTAGCCTGCCGTAGAAATTCGTGGTCTTGTGTAAAATTATTTACTGCGGGCAGGTGGCCCGCCGTAAAAAGCTGGGGAATTTTTTACCGCGGGCTGATGGCCCGCCGTAAAAAGTCTACATATAGTTCGGACAAAATTGGGAATTCATATCAAATTCAGAAGTCAAAAGTACCCAAGAGTAACAAATAGTAATTAATTATATACTTATCCATTTCTTCTAAGACACATAATAAAGAGTTGAAATTCAATTGGGGAGATTAATAGTAGCATAATCCGACATCCAGAGTCGAGTAGTCAAAACACACATCAAATACAATATTGTCTTAGAACAATTCAGGTTCCTGTAGAGATATATAAGCGCCACCACTACAAATTCACTTAATATCTTGACAAAGTTTTACAACAATCATCATAATCACAGACTTTGTGGCAAACACAGGATATAAGACAGGAACTTTCTTCATGCAAAGAAAGCAGAAGTGAGGTAAAAAGATAAGATCTCAACTATGAACTACTATACTGCCATGACAGCTGGTCGCGATTTCCATCAACAACTCTTCTCCTTCCCACTCATGCAGACTTTTTCGTGCTGAATTTTGCAGCCAAATAGGAAGGCAGACATCTTGTTGAGGCACTCTGCTAAATTCTGTTCTTCGATTTCTCCAATCCTCTTGGAGCTGCAGACCAAGTCAAAATATATAGTTAAAAGAAAACAAAAGCCCGTTCATTAATCACAATGCAAAATGCAATCTAAGCTTGCATGCCAATATGAACAAGATAAATAAATAAATAATAACTATCTTCATCACCTTGTATAAGTATCATAAAAATATCCAGTAATTCATGACATTAAGTACAATAGAAAAAAAAAAGAATAAAATGTTCAAGCAACATGCCTTTAAATTTGAGTGCACATAGAAATCCATACAGGACCACAAAAATATGAGATGAAGGATGTAATGGCTTTAACATCTACATGTATTCAACTTAAGTTTATCATTGATTGAAATACATAAAAGATTTACAAACATCATACATCATTAAAAGGTTATTGAAATCATAAATTGATGCAGAGCACCAGATGCTAGATTTAATGCATCAACAACATATGAAGAAGAACATCATACTTGGACAAGTTGTGGGCCTGCCAGCTTCAGGAAAGTGGCATTTATTTGTGCAGCACAGGCAAGGGCCATCAAAGTTTTCCCAATACCAGGAGGTCCATATAGGAGAACTCCCTTAGGAGGACGAACCCCCAATTTCTGGAACCGCTCTTTATGCGTCAATGGCAGCACAATGGCCTCAACTAGTTCTTGGATCTGTCCCAAAAACGATTAGGTTAAGAAAAAGACCTTAACTTTTGGAATTTTCTAACATTAGCAAGTATCTTAAAAAGCATAAGTAAGATGCTTACCTGCTTCTCCAGCCCTCCGATGTCATTATAATCTTCAGTTGGTTTCTCATCAACTTCCATTGCCTTCACTCGGGAATCATATTCAGATGGCAACATGTCCAAGATCAAGTAGCTATCCTTGTTGACCCCAACCAAATCACCAGGTTTCAATTTATCAGGGTCAACGAGGGCAACTACTGGAAGAAATATGGTCTGCGAGTAGATAAATTACAAATTGTTATCAGCATCAACATTACAGAGTAGCATTTCCAAACTTTTCAATTCAAATCCCCCAAAAAAAAAAAAGAAACGGTTACTGAACATAACAATAATCACACAGATCAAACTCCTCCTTTCGTGAACAGATATGCACAAAATCAATTGTAACAAAAGGTGTCTCACTTGATCGGTGGATGTTTTCAACACTATGCATTTTCCCTTCCTTTGTGAGTCAAGATCAATATTTGCACCATCCTCCTCTGCCTCATCCTCAGGATTCATTTCCAATATCTGGACACAGAAAAAGACTAAAATTAAAATCTTATCAAGTCATAATTCAACTATTCTTTTCCCTTTGGAGATAAGTGCTTCAAGTAGAATTAATACAACTCAATCAAAATCCCATCCAAAATCTGCTTTAGACAGCTGCTACATTTGAATTTGTCACAACAGTGGCAGAAACAATCTTTATCGGTCCTTGCAAGTTTGAACACATGTTTATGCCTTACTCATCCCATATAATACCATAAATAATAGTCAAATAAAAAATATAGCTCAATTCACCACTCAAAACACAGAACCAACATAACTCCTAATTTTACAGGGCAAAAATTAAGAAATTTCAAAAGAAACAAGCAGATTAAGAAGGGGAACTACCTCAACAATGTTTCCCACCAAGTATGGAAGCTGCTTGTTAAGTTTAATCTTCTCTTGATTCTCCTTTATCTTCTCCTTGTACGAATCCAACTCAAGATTTGTCCTCTGCAACTCTTCCTAAAACCCAGAGAAAAAAAAAATAGAATTATATGAATCAGAATTTTGTCAAGCAAGTGACTAAGGCCCGTACTAAAGCCTCTAATAAAATAATTTATTAGAGGGAGGCCATTATCTCCCTGCATTGAGATAATAATTTATTAACAACTCCCATTATCTCCCTGCTTTGAGCATTAGCCCATCAACTACTAGTTCATTCAACAATAAACCATTGATGAAATTATAAGTTACAGACAGTTACTTTTACAGGAGTTTCAGCAACAATGGAAACATGAGGAAAGATTCTCATCTCAGGTTCTTGGTCCGAAAACGACACCGTATACGATTGGGAAAGCAAGAAGCGATACCAAGCATTTGGAGAACAACTGTGATTAATCCAGGAGAAATGTTTATCGTAGACAGCAATCCCCAAGACACGCCCACTTTTATCCTAAACCTCGACAGCATTCGCCAGAACCAAGCACAGAGCAGCCTCAGCCTTCTCTAAAGAAATGTATTCGTGTGGTGGCGGAGTTCTTCTGGCTGCCTTTGCAATCTCCCTCGCTCCCTCGCGAATCTTTGAAACGACATCCGGGTCCTCTGAAGAAATGACTTTGTCACAGTTGCTCAAGAGGGCGGAGAGACGAGGTGGTGGGGAGGGGGGGTGGTGTGTAAGTGGAGAAGGGAGAGGAAGCATAGGGCAGCACGTAGATCAGAGGTGTGGGAGGAGGAGAAGGGGGGTGGAATCAGAGGAGGAGAAACTCGGAGGAAGACAGGTGGAGGGGGTAGTCAAGAGAGGAGCAGCGGCGGGAGCGAAGGATTTGGGTTGATGGGAGAGAAGGAAATTAGGGATTACGAATTAGGGAGAAAGAAATTAGACGAGAGAGAGGAGGGAAATGGTAATATCTTTCTTTAGCTTCTACTGCGGTTCCTTTAGGCCGCGATAAATTTATTGGTTTTTTACTGCGGGTATGGTAGCCCGCCGTATAGTTTATTTTTTATTGCATTTTTAGATGCCCGCCGTAAATGCGTGCAGTAAAAGCCTTCTTTTCCAGTAGTGTATGTATCGTCGTCAGTGACTTAACATACACATATGGATTTACACACACCACAACACATGTTTGCCGACCACATAGGGGGAATTGGATGTCCTAGTACATTAGACATGAATTACACTTTTACATATACAAAATTTCATTATCAAACATTACTCATGCCTTTCCATACCAAAATTCACATACAAATAACCACATTCAATTTTCCTTTTTCTCATACTCATAGAAGTTAAGCAACAATGTGATCACATACACACATAAGTGTGCAAAAACTAGCACATCTCAAGATTCAACTAGGAATCCTAGGTATGCCATTACACATCAAAGTCCATGTACTCATGGTCACATTCTAGTTTCCATCCATAACACATTCATGGCATTTCCAATGAACATATCCACATACATGCACAAACAAAATAACCAAACACATCTCATAATTCGATATCTATAGTGTCCTCAAAAAAGGGTCTAGCTTACTTACCTTCACCATTATAGCTTGATTTCCACCTAGAAATCATCAAATTTCTTAAGGATTAGCAAACACTTCAACCAACTAATGACTTTACTAACGATTCAATACTATACGCACAGTTGGTTGGATAATTGTAGTAAGAATATGCTTGCTCCAACCCTCACCAAATTTCATGGAGATCAAAAAAATACACAAACATATATATATATATATATATATATATCTCATGAAATTTATCGAACCAAAATGAGGCCATATGCCTTGAAATTCATTAGTTTTGGTTCATACAAAGGTCCTATATGCAAGCTCTCAACTAAGCAATACTATTTTGAAGAATTTTATAAAATTCAAGAATGATCAAATCTTTACAACATTTTTTAGTCTAGTAAAAGACACATATGTACGTCATTCCACCAAAAATCACAACTTTTTAAGGGGTTTAAGTCAGTCAAAAGCAATTAAATTTGCTTACCCTATATTACAAGTTGGAAATCTTAGTTTTTCAAACTCAAATTTGAAAAATCATAACAATTTCTACAAAGCTTCAAAAGCCATGAGATTTTCGAGTTTAGAAGAGAACATATTCAATATATTTCACACCAAAAATAAAAAATTTTTATAAAAAATAATCCACTAAAAAAAGTTTGTTTCCCATGCTCTATTTCAAAATAGGGGAAGTTCAAATTTGTTTTAGCAGATTCAAAAATTCACCATAAATCACACAAATCAAATTTTTAAGTGATTCTAAATTCTGTATAATCCTTAACATGTCTAGTCTATCAGGTAAAAATTTTAGAGCCATAAAATAACCCTAGAATATCTATTAAGCTTTGGACTAGCCACTACTCAGTAAAAAATCCTGCAAATCATCATCTTTGGCAATCCTACATCAGCCAACACATTAGAATCATGCATAACCTACTTCAATTCATAATTTCCAGCATGTTTCATAATATGCATGGCATGGACACACCATATTATGATTTATGCTAGAACCTTTTATGGAATGTTCGATCAAGAATCAACGTAGAATTGTCATGGTTTCAATTTTTCAGAATCGACACAAAACCATTTATGCATAATCAAAATTGTCTCGACTATTCCAATTAAATGGTGATCTTTGTGTCCAATGATCATATATAATTTATTTACCTAAATATTTATTTAGTTAAATGATGTATGCTATTCAAAATGATAATATTATAAATTATATTATACACATATTACGAAACAGGCATATTATGAAACCAGATGCTTTTTAAATTTCAAACTATTTGAACTCTTTCTACTGATAATTTATGAAGATTTATGATGCAATTTAAAAAGTTATTTATAATATGATACATTATCTTATGAAATTATTTATATTAGGTTTGTACATATTTTTAAATAAAACTAAAAGATTTCCAATTTTCTATTTTAATGTTTTATTTAGAAGTCATAGTAATAATTAAATGAGTCTTTAATGGTTTTAGGTTCAATTTCGATTCTAGGTCTATGGGAGCCAAAATTGATCTATAGCCACTTTAGAATTGTTAAGAGGATAACTAGAACCCCATTAGATTTCGGTTCTATGGTTCCATTTACCATCTCTAGAAAGGAGAATTGGTCGAGAAGAGAAGTGAGAAGGAGAGAGAAAAAGAGGAAAGTGGAAGGAAGTATTTTTTATTAATTTTAATATTAGTTTCTTTAATAATTTGTTTATGGGGTATTATTATATACTATTCTTAAGGTTTGACATAATATCATTCAGAAATATAATTTTGTATTTGTATCATATGGGTCCAGGTAACTAATTTCATTTGCTTTTTCATAAACGAATAAAGACATTTTTATCAACTGGACCTAGATATTCAATAAGTATGGGGTAACATTGATTTCATTTTCATCATAAATAATTATCGAATTGTAATTTAGTTTGTAAAAAAACAAAGAAAATTAGTTAACTAGACCTAGATTATACAAATATGCAAACTTTAAGGATCATAATTATACAAATATGAAACTATATTTCTAAGTAATATTATGCCATACCTTAGGGCTAGTTTACGATATTACACCATTTCTTTTTTATTTGACTTGGTCAAAACCTTAAGTTTTGGTCCATTTGATTAGACATCACTTTTTTTAGAAAATTAAATTAAATCTAACAAATCAATCATAGTTGGTCAAATCTAGGACCCAAAACTAAAACCTTTAAGGAATTTTAACCTAGAGTCGACGCACAATCAATACAGTTTCATTTTTTTAAAACCAAAACTAACCCAAAACCATTTATACAAAATCAAAGTCATCTCATTATTCTGATGTAGGACATATTAGAAATATAATTAGAGTTTTCTATTCGATTCTGAGGATTTTTAGTAAATTAGAGATTTTGACTATTATTAAAGATTTGGAGTTCCTAAATTGGAGTAACCTTCTTTAAGTTGTTTTCTTGATTACTAGTTTAATATTTTATCTAATATTTAATTTTGGTATTTTCTTATTTAAGTTAGGAATAGGTTCTATTTTATAATATATTCTATTTCCTATCACTCTATTTCTCCCACAATTTTTTCTATGATCTTCTCCTCTTTTCTTTGTTTATATTTCTTTCCCTTTCTTTTAATTTAAAAAACCTTGTTCCTCATCATATTCCATTTGGCAACGTGTAAGTCCAATGATCATATATAATTTACTGAACTTATACTTTTATTTAATTAAATGATGTATCCTAATCACACTAATAATATACTATAGGAAATAGGACTTTTAGCAACAAGATAACTAGTCGTAATTTTGACTGAGATTTCATTAATTATGCACTTTGTATTATATTATGCTTTGTGCTTCCATGGTGAACAATAACCTTGTTGGACATTCAATAGAAATTATGGGAAAACTAGTGGTGTTAATCGGGATTTTGAACTCCTTCTACTCCCTGAAGAACTCAACCCAAGGCTGAACGAATGCAATACATCAATAGTTTGGAATTTGTATGATGTTCGTCACGATTTTGATGGATCAAATGTGGATGTTGCTGCTATTAAACCAACCCTACTAGAAGTGGCTTCTTTGCTGATCAACCACAACCTTGTTGGCCTTCTATCACAGCTCATGCGCAATCCAGTAGTTTTGTTTGGGATTTGAATGAAATCCCTCAAGATTATATTGAATTAACAGTGGATCTAATTGCCACAACTAAGCAAAGTCTTGTAGACAATAATGGAGGTGAACCTGGTGGAAGTGGTTGCTGTAAGAGTGAAAACAAGCTATAACTTAAATATTTCCAATTCTTCTAACAGCAAAATCTACCTCGTGCATGCATGTTTCATTCTTCTAATATGTTAGTAAGTCTCGATCTCAATCCCAATGTCCTCTCAATTTCTCTTGTTATGTTAAATAGATGATAGTAAATAGTGGCGAAGCTATGTTGGGTGAACAGGGGGCAATTAACTCCGCTAATAATTGGAAATCTACTAAATTCATATACCAAATTTGCTTTTTGCCCCCTCATACTTATTTATCTTATATTATTGGTCCCATACAAATATTTATTTTTTCCTTATCACTCTCTTAGAATTGAAAATTTTCTTTGGAGTCCATTTAATAAACCTGCAATTCAATGTTGCAAGTTATATAATAATAGAAGTCCATATGCCAAGTCCAGTGAAGTCCAAACTTTACCACTACATAAAATTAATAAAAAGATTCTCTCTACCTCTTTTAAAATTTAAAATCCAAAATTTTCTCCAACATCAAGCATCTTTATTATTTTTTTGAACTTTCTTAACTCTTTTTTAAAATTAATTTATCACTAAGTTCACTTTCCTCTTTTCTTCATTCTCCATATACAGCAACCGAAGGCACTTCCATTTTCAACTTCTCTTCAACCCTTAATCAAATGTTCAAACACCATAAACTCTAATTTCTCTCAATTTCATTCTCTCTCAAGGAAAAAAGTGGAACAAGTTATCTATAGTCTATAGAGGTATATATGCATCTTACAATTATGTTTTTTTTTTTTTTGAGAATCTTGAAAAAATAGAAATTAGGCTTTTGAATTTTTATTCAATAGATTATTTGATGAATATGAGTCTTGGGTTGTTTGTTCAGATTTTCTATAAGGATTAAAAAAATAATATTTTAATATAACAATGGTGTAATGATCTTGGTTGTTACATATGTTGGGGAAAATCACCGATAACTTTCCCTTTCCAAGATCGAGAATGAGAGTGGCAATGTGAAAAATAAAACCACAAAAGTAATACACACAATTTACGTGACTTACCCAAACAGGCTACGTCCACGGACTGTTGTAGATCTTTCACTATAGGGAGAAAAATAATACAAGTGTTTAAAAACACTCAACACACACCCAAATCCCAAATACACCCAAAGAATAACTCTCACAATTATTCTTTATACAAGTATGAATTTCTCTCACACTTTCTCTCTTCTCTCACTCTCTCTCAGTCTTCCTTGCTCTCCTGGATACGATGCTAGAAAGGAGAAAACTCATAGGATGGAATTGGCTCTCTCCCTCACTTGGATTGTGTACATTAGAGTGGGAGGGGAGCTCCATTTATAGGAAAGCTCCCTTTCTCCTTTGTCTAGAAAAATGAGGGCTACTACCCACCTACCTTTATAAAAAAACATGGGCAATAGCCCATGTTCTTTGTATGCTAATTATCTTTGACCCAAGCAATCTCCCACTTGAAGACTGATTTCAATCTATCTTCACACCTCGATCAATGCAGTAACTTAGCCATATTTTTTCCTTTGCTAGCAGATTAAATGAAGTTGAGCACAACTTCAGTTTATCAATAGTTACCATCTTTGTCATCATGTCAGCCAGATTTTGAGTTCCACTTGTCTTTCAAGTTTCAAAAATCCTATCTTCTATAAGTGAACGAATGAAATGATATCACACATGTGCTTAGTGCTGGAATGAAAAGACGGATTCTTTGCTAAGTGAATTACACTTTGACTGTCACTGTGCAATGCACTCTTCTTTTGCTTATGGCCCAATTCTTACAAGAAAGATTGTAACCAAACCATCTCTCTGCTACCTTCAGTTATAGCGACATACTCTGTCGTAGTGGTGGAAAGAGCGACTATCCTTTGCAATTTAAAGATCCAACTAATAGTTGTACCACCTAATGTGAAAACATATCCCGTAGTACTTTTTCTGCTATCAATATCTCCTACCATATCTGCATATACAAAGCCTTGTTACCTAATGTCTGACTTTTAGAAACACAACAATGAATCTGCAGTTCCTCTCAAATATCTGAGAACCCACTTCACTGCTTCCTAATGTTGTTTGCCTGGATTACTCATGTATCTGCTCATAACTCTCACTGCATGTGCAATGTCTGGTCTGGGACAAACCATGGCATACATAAGACTGCCAATAGCTGAAGCATAAGGTATCTTTGTCATGTGCGCTCGCTCTTGCTCAATAGTAGGTGATTATTCATTAGATAGCTTGAAATGACTAGCCAATGGAGTATTAACTAGTTTTGCATGTCAATGTTGAATCTGCTTAACACTTTACTCCTCTTATGATAGCTTCAAAACATCATATTCTCTAGTAATTCTCATCCTAAGGATTTGTTTGACGGCACCCAAATCCTTCATAGCAAATTGTTTGAACAACTCCTCTTTCAGATCATCAATCATCTTCTTTGCAAGCGCCTGTAATCAACGTGTCATCAACATAAAGTAGTAAAATAATATAAGAGTCACCAAAGTTCTTTACATAACAACAATGATCTGCTTGGCAGCTCAAAAAACCTTTCTTACACATAAAATTGCCAAACTTCTTATACCACTGTCTAGGAACTTGTTTCAGACCATACAAGCTCTGTTAAAGGTTGCACATCGGTTTCTCCTTTCCTTGTACTTAGAAACCTTGTAGCTGCATCACGTAAATTTTTTTATCTAGATCACATGAAGAAATACTATTTTTACATCCAACTATTCGAGGTGCAAGTCTTTTGTAGCCACTAAACCAAGTACAATTCTAATAATGGCTAGTTTAACCACTACAAAGAAAACCTCTATGTAGTCGATGCCTTCCTTCTATTGAAAACCTTTCACAATAAACCTTGCTTTGTACCATTTGCTACCATCATGTTCATCCTTAATCCGATAAACTCATTTATTCTACAAAGCTCTTTTGCCTATTGGTAGTTTCACTAAAGTCCATGTTTGATTGGATGACAGTGAATCCATCTCATCATTCATGGCTAACTCCTGCTTCATTGATTCATTTGCCCGTATGGATTCTTCATAACTCTCTGGTTCTTCTATGTCAGATAATAATATGTAGTTCAAAGAAGAAGAGTATCTCTGAGGTAGTCTGATATTTCTTCTAGATCTCTTGAGCGGGGTCACATGCATATCCTAATGCGCTTTTGAGGCTATATCTTCTTGTTTTTCATGATTACTATCATCTGCATCAGTCATTGGAATATCTCCTCATGGAATCACTTCAGACTTCTTAGTACCAAGGTCTGTACTCTCTGAGTTTGTTCCAATCTATCTTTATACAAGGCATTTTCATTAAAGATCACATCCTTACTTCTAATAATCTCCTGCTTTGGTCATCCCAAAAACAATAACCAAACTCTGTATCACCATAGCTAATAAAAAAACACCTTTTAGACTTAGTATCAAGCTTACTTCTAGTAGCAGCATCAATGTGAATGTACGAAACACAACCAAAAACTTTCAGAAAAGAAAGATTTACCTCTCTGTCGCTCCAGAATTCTTCTGGTATTTTGAAATTCAATGTTGTAGAAGGACCTCTATTGATTAAACAGGCCACAGTGCTAATAGCCTTAACCCAAAACATGTTAGGCAGTTCAACATGCAATCTCATATTCCTAGCATGCTCATTTAGAGTTCTATTCATCCTCTCAGCTACACCATTCAGTTGAGGTATTCTAGGAATGATCTTATCCATTTTGATACCATGTTCAACATAAAATCTTTTCAAGTCTGCATCTATGTATTCACCCCAATTGTCTGACCGCAGGTACTTCACTCTCAGATTTGTTTCATTTTCAACCAATGCTTTCCATTTCTTGAAAGCATTAAAGACTTCAAATTTGAGCTTCAAAAAATACACCCAAACCTTTTTGCTTGTATCATCAATAAAACTAACATAATAGTTGGAACCTCCAAGAGAAGAGACAGGGGTAGGTCCCAGATGTCTGTATGAACCAATTCTAGTTTTGCTGCTTTTGGTTTTCTTCCAACTTTTAAGAAGCTTACCTTTTTTTGTTTTTCAAAAATAAAACCTTCATATAGGTTGCGCTCAACAAATTTCAAATCAAGTAGCTTACCTTGTGACTGGAGTATCTTTATTCCCTTTTCACTCATGTGCTCGAGCCTGTAGTGCCATAATTCAAAACTTACAGCAAAATCAGCAACTACAACTGTATCTCTACAACTAGAAGTGATATAAGGTGTTCCAGTTTTACTTCCTCGAGCTACAACCATGGCTCCCTTTATGACTTTCTAAGAGCTTCCATTAAATGTCACACTTTGTCTTTCATTGTCAAGCTGACCAACTAAGATCAGGTTCCACATTAGCTTTAGTACATGTCTCACCTTGTGAATCTTCCACACAAATCTGTTTGCCATCCTTTAATTGACATCACCGATGCCAACTATGTCCAATGGTTCTTCATCTGCAAGATACACCTTGCCATTATTTATAACAACATAGCTCTCTATGATCTCACTATGTGTAGTAGTGTGAAAAGATGCACCTGAATCTAACACCCAAGAGTTAACAAAATTATCAATAGACAAGAGTAAAGCATTGTGTATCTCATCAATTGTCATAACATTCACTGAGTCTTTCTTATCGTCATTCTTCTTAGGTGGTGTTCTACAATTGCTTTTAAAGTGGCCCATCTTGCCATAATTCCAGCATTCGATGTTGCTCCTGCCATTTCTAGATCTACTTCTATCATTTTTTTACTTTCCTTTACCCTTACCTTTGTTGGAATTCCTATCATAATTTCTACCCCTATTTTCAACATTTAGGGTAGAATTAGATACTAGGACTTCTCCTGAATCTCCTCTGCGAAATTCTTCAGTAGGAAATTTATCCCTAATTTCACTACAAACCAGTTTTGCATTTCCGATGGAGTTGCTAATAGCTGCTCTCATGTGTTCCCAACTATTCGGTAATGAGGATAAAAGGATTAAGGTACAAACTTCATCATCAAATTGAATACCTACCGAACTCAATTAATTTATAATGGTATTGAATTTATTCAAATGATCAACTACAAAAGAATTATATATCATCTTTAAATTAAATAGCTTCTTCATTAGGTGTACCTCGCTGCTTGTAGACAGCTTCTCATACATAGAAGATAAAGCCTTCATCAACCTTACAGTGGTTGTCTCCTTCGCAAAATTATGGGCAACGTTCTTTGACAATGTCAAACGAATCAACCCCAACACCTGTCTATCAAGAAGCTTCCAGTCCTCTTCGTTCATATCCGTTAGTCTCTCATCCAAAGGCAAGTGTAGCTTTTTACTATAAAGATAATCCTCTATCTGTATCTTCTAGAAAGCATAATCTACACCATCAAATTTAGTGAATCTGAGTCCTGATCCTTCTTTGCTAGCCATCGCTCTCAACAAAAAAAAAAAAAAAAAAAAAACTTGAATCACTATTCTATGAATAATATTGTACGTGTGAACAGTACCTCTGTATGTGTGAATAGTACTTTCATATATGTGAACATTATCTTCGTATATGTGAACAATACACCGTATCTATATATGTATCCCTTGCCAAACCAGCCTCTGATACCAGTTGTTGGGGTAAATCACTGATAACTTTCCCTTTCAAGATCGAGATTGAGAGTGGCAATGCGAAAAATAAAAGCAGAAAAATGACACACAAAATTCACATGATTCATCCGAATAGGTTATGTCCATGGACCGCTACAGATCTTTCACTATGGCAAGAAAAATAATACGAGTGTTTACAAACACTTAACATACACTCAAA
The DNA here is from genome assembly GCA_013180625.2 of Boswellia sacra. Lineage (NCBI taxonomy): Eukaryota > Viridiplantae > Streptophyta > Magnoliopsida > Sapindales > Burseraceae > Boswellia > Boswellia sacra. Next base: position 49,891 of record SNVD02002234.1, on the reverse strand, counting down.
TCCCAAATACACCTAAAGAATAATTCTCACAAATATTCTTTATACAAGTAGGAATTTTCCTCACACTTTCTCTCTTCTCTCACTCTCTCTCACTCTTCCTTGCTCTCCTGGATGTGATGCTAGAGAGGAGAAAACTCACTGGATGGGATTGGCTCTCTCCCTCACTTGGATTGTATAGATTAGAAGGGGAGGGGAGCTCAATTTATAGAATTGTATACATTGAAGGAGAGCTTCCCCTCTCCTTTGTCCAGAAAAATGTGGGTTGCTGCCCACCTACCTTGACAAAAAAGATGGGCTGCTACCCATTTTTTTTATGCTAAATATCTTTTACCCAAACAACATGGATAAAAAAGGGTTTATCTAAGGTAATTTCTTTTTTTCGTTTTTTTATTTTATTTTCTTTGATTGAGCTCTTTTCATTAATTGCATTTAATTTTTTCTTCAATGCATTAATCATTTATATGATAGTTTAGTTTGAGTTATGTCAATCACATTTAATAGGTTGCAATTTTGGGTTAATTTTGTTTTTTCATTTAATTTCCTTAATTGAACTCTTATTTTGAGTTTTTATATGTAAATTTTTTCAATAGATTTGTAGTATAATTAGCTTAGACTAAAGTTTGTTCATGACATGTGATAGCTAATTACAATTATAAAAGAATTATAATATTTGTTTAATGAGTGTTAATTACAATTATAAAAGAAATATAATATTTGTTTCTTTAGTTAGTTTTAGTTTTGTATGTAAATTTTTCATTAGATTTATATTATAATTAGTTTAAGATAGATTTTATTTATTACATTTGATAGTTTACAACTATAAAAGAATTATAATATTGGTGACATAAGTTAGTTTTGGTTTTTATATCTAATTTTTTCAAAAGAATTATATTATAATTATTTTGGGCAAAATTTTATTAATGAAATTTGATAGTTCACAATTATATTAAAAAAATTATAATATTTGTGTCATGAGTTAGTTTTAGTATTTATAAGTATTTAAATTAACTTACGCTTTTAATTTTGGATGCGTGTGTGTGTGTGTGTGTGTGTGTGTGATGCTAAATCATATTAATATTGCTATTTTACCTCATTTTGTGTATTGAATTTCTTGTGTTCTAAATAGTATAAAATATATATAAGATGAAAACTTATGGAATATTGTGTAATGCCTTTCATTATAAACAAAAAATCATTCATAATATTCCCTAATTTATCTTTTATGAACATCATTAGATAACTTTAGTATATAAATTACCTTATCAAATCAAACAAATTATTGATACAGTGCTTTAGCATAGAAAAATGTATTTAAGACATATTAAATACTAATAATCAATTAATGAAATCAATATTTTAGTATTTGTAATTTAGATGTTAACTCTTATATAGTTTTCTTTTGCCCTTGAAGCAAAGTTTCTGGGTCTATTACTGATGGTAAATCCGGTTATATCTTAAGGTAATTTTGCTCTTTAATTCTTAATAGGTGCTAGAGCTGAAAGCCGAGTAAGCTGGAGTGGATGAGCTGCTTCTATTAGAAAATGTGAAGCAAAAGTATACATTAGGATCGATCAATTTGGTAATTGTATTTATACGAAAAGTTCAATTAGAAAGTATTCGTTAGAATTAAGCTTGCGTTGGTATTTAAGCTTCAATCAGAAAAATTTCAAAAGATATTTATTATTTTTATCCATTTACGTCTTCAAACATTTTAGGAACTTTTGAAAAGCAAAACTAGGACAGAAAAAAGTTATGTAGAGAGGGATATCAATTATATCTATTTAAAATTTCCAGTATAGAAATCTAAAAGTTTGAAGTGTGCTTGCTGTTATTAAAGTCTTGTTTTTTTAAGTTGATAGCAGAATTTTTTGACTACGGTTGCCTGATACGAGTAAAATCAAAATGTTCAAGGACGGTAGTAGCTAAAGATTATTGTGAAGGGAGATAGATTTTCTAGTGCAAAAAGGCTATTCTTTTATTTATTATTTTCTTGCCTTGTTGTTTTCATATTAGTACAATGGAATAGCTAAAGACAAGGTATGTGTAAGTAAACAACAACAGAAAAATTTAGCTAAAGTGGCGCTTATTTTCATCATACTACATTATCTCTAAAGAGTTACTATCTGATCTGGTACAAAGCTTTGTTTAGTAACACCTTAAAATCAATTTGATGTTTAATTTCCAATCAAGTAAGATTTTAAAGGAAGTTGCTAAAAGTATTTCCTCCATTTTTAACTTTGTGAATTTTCAATTTTCAAAATTATTATATGAAATTCTTATTCAAGTGTCTAATTAAGTTTGATTCTTAAAGCCCTTGAGCATCATAAAATGTATTTATATTTTACAAAGAGCAAGCTTAACACTTGCATTTCTAAATTCAGGATCTCTGGAAAATGTTATGGATGCAAGATAAGAATGAAAATCACAGAATGAATGATTCAAAGATACAAGATTCTATCTAGAATGCAGAGACTCAAGTGCTTCACTACAACAAATATTGTTATACATCTCATTAATAATTTGGCTTAATTAACAAATTTGTCTATAAATGCATGCTTATTATTTTTATTTTAATGATTTTCTGTCATGATTAAAGTTTCGTGCAAGATAGTTCAGTTCATATACGACCTTTGTGTTAGGTCTTTCTATATTTCTATTGATTCAATTTATATCCATAACTATATAGAATTCTAGGGTTATCTAATTTGCAGAAGGTAACTCAACAGAAGTATATCTTCCAAATATGGTTGCGAACTGCTTTTGAGGCTACTGCCAATGGAACGTGAGTAGTGGACATTCCTAGTACTATGGTGGCTACTCTTGGTTGTATCTAGTAGAGAATGGGGAATTATTTGATCGGTTGGAACAGTTATCATGCTTTGATGAATCAGTTTCTGCCATAGCAATCTGGTCCTTTAGTTTACAAGTTTACGAAAATCTTTGAAGATTTTGTTTTATAGTTCCATTTTGGCTACACTTTGTTTGACAGTCCCTACCTTACCACTCCATGCTTCCAAATTCTGCTTCAGAACCACTAGTATAAAGTGTTTCTATAGAGTGAGCTACCAATTAATTTAGCAAAGAGATCTACTTAACAAGATGTTAAATCACTTCTAGATCTGCTATCACTTTACAATCATACATGTTGGCTTTTTTAACTACGTTCCATTACATACTTCTCATTTATATAGATATCAGCTTTCAATATTCTGTACTTAATCGCAATATAATTTTGTGGATAGAGTTCCTTAACTATGGTGTTTTGACAATAGAAATAGGCAATTTAAGAAATATGATTTTTTAATGTCCAATATCCCGCCTTGTCAGCTTAGTATGCAATGAAACATTCTACTTTCTAGAGACATGGCTTAAGAACAGAGTGCACAGAAACAGGCAAAAGAAACAAAGTAAAAGTAAAAAAGACATTGCCCTCCTCCTCCCTTATATCTCTAAGTCTAATCAACCAAGCTATCCATCATGGTGATCCTTCTTCAAAGAAAAATAGGAACTTCCATGAAATGGGTTAAAATAATAAGAAGAAAACTAAACGTTGTTATGTATATTGAAGGAACCAAATTTTGCTCCACATGTATTAGACCAAATCAGCTACCCATCTTCATCTCCATGACTCTATAGCAACCTAAAAACTTCTATTTGGCCTTCTTGCTATGTAGCTCCTCCATGGGCGGTGAGGTAGATATCTCCAAAGGTACTCCGATGCTCATGTCAGGATTTTTTCACAGATATCTAGTAACCAGAGTACTAGAATCAGTAATAATCAATATAAATTAAGTATTTTCAAGACAATAACAATCAATAATGTGCTGCTTAGGAGAAGGTGTAGAAGAAGAAGAAGGAGAAGAAGAATAATGAGAGTGATAGAGCTCCTAATAGAGGAGCTCTCCTTAGAGAATTCTCTTTATATCCTTCCTCCCTGGAAGTCCTCCTAAATGGATTCCTTAGTCTCTTTTCATGGCCACCCTCGAGATCCCCTCTACGTACCGTTGATCTTTCTAGATTTAGGCTACCTCCAATCTTACTCTTTCCCTCATTTGGAATGTCTTCTCTTGGAAACTCTATCTTCCCCCATGACCTCACGTTTCCTTGCCCGTAGCTTCTAATTATTCACTTTACTAAAGCTCTCTGCCTCAGTCTTTTGCCAACCTCCTTGCTTTGCCCACTGGATTCTTCCCTAGTCCTCTTTGTTTGAACTTGAACTATTATCTCTCTCTCTCCCTCTCTCTTTCTCTCTCTCCCTCCCTCTCTCTCCCTTGTCAACCCACGTGAAGTCCTTTTGGCACCTATCTCTTCCTCCTTTTACTTTTGTCCTATCTTTGAAATATAAACAAACTATGGCTTGGACATGAAAGGAATGCACTTGTTAGAGTTCAGTTAAGCCTTTCATCATACTTTGGGATTATGTTAGACTAATACATGAGCTTAGGCCTTAGGGTCAGAATTGCCCTCCTTCATTTGCCCCCTTTTGTGCAAGGCCTAGTTTTGGCCAGGTTGTTTCTTGTACAAAACATTCCTTCTGGCCCAAGCAGCATCACATCTGACCCATCCCCCTTTTTCTTTGAGAAATTCCACATACTTTTCAAGGGAGAAGTCCTTTTCCTCGTCATTTTCCATTCTTTCCCCTGAGGGAGTTACTTAACTCATAACTATTGCCCCTCATTTGAATCACGACTGTTCATCTCCTAAGCATAGTATTCTACATTTTTCTCCCCATATCACGTCATGTCCTCTTTAAGTCATAGGGAAATAGTTCAACGACATCTCTTTCTTCTTATTTAAAAACCCTAACTATCTCCCTCACATCACCATTACCTCCAAATCATATTGCCCACTTGTGAAGATTGTGGATTTTTAATATATGCCCCCTGCTGGGGTTAGAGAAAGGTTTGCTAACTTCCAAAGTGACTTTCTTATACTCCAATTATGTTACGGGGGTTCGCCATAGTTTTAGGTCCCTTGTTTAGCCATTTTCTCTCTATTTTAGTTTCTTAACTACACAAAACCACCTCATGTTCCATTACTGGTTTTTAACCATCCTACCCCTAGTAAGTCTCTTATTTGATCTCCCTTTCATTTTGGCAAGTTTTATTGTTCTATTCCCAAACTTTCATTCTATAGATCCTTAATGTTTTCTAAAGAACTTTTAATTAGCCAACCATCCTTTCATGGTTTTTGTCGTATGTCACAAGTTTACCAAAAGAGGAAAGACAAAAGAAGTGACTGGGTTTAACATAGGCTACCCTCCTACCACCCCTCCCCCCACCCCCACCCCCCCACACCCCCACCCAACCCCTGATTTGGGTATTTAGTATTCTAATCTCTCATATTCCCAAATGTTTTGCACCTTTCTGGGGTCACAGATTTATTTGGATATTTAGTATTCTAATCTTTATTCCCAAATGATTTGGACCTTTCGAGAGTCTCTCTTTGATTTAGGCATTTAGTATTCTAATCTCCCCTTTGTTCTTTTTGTAATATTGTGTTAAAGGTTGGGCTTGCTTTATATAGGAGTGTTTTCATACCATTTTCTGTTTTATTTGGATCAACCATGTCTAAAATACCTTTTTAATGGGGTCAAGCATGCCTGAAATATAGAGGTTACCCTCTTCAGCTTGATAGGATCAAGCATGCTTGAAATGTAGATAATATAGAGGCTTAACCTTTTGTTTTCTGGGGTCAAGCTTGTCCTATGGACACAGCTTGCCTTTTTCATGTATTAGAATTAAACATGCTTGAAGCATAGAGGCTTACCATTCTAGTTTTTCAGGATCAAGTATGCCTAAAATATAGAGGCTTACCCTTTCAGTTTTTTAGGATCAAGCATGCTTCAAATGCAAGGGCTTATCTTTTCAGTTTTAAGGATCAAGCATGCTTGAAATGTAAAGGCTTACCTGTTTAGTTTTTTAGGATCAAGCATGTTTGAAATTCAGAGGCTTACCCTTTTAGTTTTTAGGATCAAATATGTATGAAATGTAGAGGCTTACCCTTTCAATTTTTTAGGATCAAGCATGCCTGAAATGCAAAAGCTTTCCCTTTCAGTTTGCCAGGATCAAGCATGTCTGAAATGTAGAGGCTTACCCTTTTTAGATTGTTAGGATCAAGCATGCTTGAAATGTAGAGGCTTACCCTTTTAGTTTGTTAGAGGATAGGAAGCGGAAAAGAATAGACAATCAATTCATAAATAGTTTCTGTAAAATGTTCTAAATTAACCCCTTCTATTCTTTTAAGGTCTAACTGAATCAAGTGAGTTTGTGATTTCAAGTATACAAAAAGTTCTAAACGTAACTTCTCTATCTACTATGAGTATGTTATCAAGCATAATATTTTCAAAGATAGGGAGCATTCCAAGGCTTAGGAATTGGCTTAACTTAAGTTCTTACTTATTCTCCATAGCCCTTCTCGGCACCCATTCCTCTTTATTGAATTTATTAGGATTAACCTAGCTATTATGGGCCTTTACCAAGGCTTATTCGTAGGTTACTAGTTTGATTACAATAGTTTCCTCTTCTCCTCAATCAAGTTCTACTTGTATTGCCTCGTCATTTTCCAAAGAGCCCCTCGAGTCGAATCTAAGGGTAGGTAACAAAGCTTCAATTAGGATCACAGATTCTACTTTGCATGCTAAAGCGAAAGGTGTTTCTCCTGTTGGTTTCCTTCAGATTGTTCTATAGGTCCACAAGACATTGGGTAACTCTTCTGGTCATCTCTCTTTCCTCTCATTTAGTTTATTCTTTAGGCTATTGAAGATGGTTTTGTTGGTGATCTCTGCTTGTCCATTCCCTAGGGGTAGCTTTTGGCAGAGAAATGTTGTTCAATACCTTGTTCCAATAGAAATCTCTCATTACCTTTTTGTCGAACTGTTTCTTGTTACTTGAGATGATGACTCATAGTAACCTGGATCTACAAACACTATCCTCTCAAATAAATGTCTTCACATTAGAGGATACTACTATCTTGTAAGCCTTGGCCTCTACCGACTTTGTAAAATATCCGAGTACATGCTGGTTTTCTCCTGATGCCTTAATTGAGGGTCCGACAATATCTAGCCCCCACTGAATAAAAGGCCAAGGGCTGAATAAGAGTTAGCTAGTTGTTGAATGAGACTAACATGTTTTTAACATTTGTGACATTTTTGTACATAGCCTTTTGAGTCAACAACGAGTGAAGGCCAATAGCAACTTTGGCCAATTATTCGATAGGTGAGACTGCATCCCTTATAATGCTTGTAACTTACCCTCTATATCCCCTCTAATACTATATCAGCCTCCTATTTTGATAGACATTTCAGGTAAGGCCCGAAAAAGGATTTCTTATATAGCTCCCCGTTTGTCAAACAGTGCCTACTTGAATTCATCTGTAAGTGCTTTACCTCCTTTTTGTTGGTTAGAACAATCCCACCCCTAAGATAGTCTGCTATTTCCTTCATCCACCCCCTTTTACTGATAGGTATGGACCTCTGGCCATTAATACCTTTTGTTCTTGATACTAAGCTCATCTAGGACCTCTACCTCGAACTCTAAAATCCCATTTACTCCTACTTAAGTCGAGCAAGCAAGACTATCAGCATGTTAATTGTCAATCCTTGGCACTTTATTGACGTTTATCTTTTTAAAGTGTTCAGCAATTAGTCGGGAATCGCATAGTATTTCTAACCATTTCACCTTTAAATGCCTCATTGTTTGTAGTTCTAAGATCAAAGCTTCATACTCTGTCTCATTGTTAGAGACAGGGTACTCAAGCCTAACTACCCTTTATAAGATTAGACCTTCTAGTGTTCGGAGTTGGACTCATACTCTTACCAAGTTTAAGGATGTATCAATGTGCATTTGCCATGCTTTCTCCTTATCTCCAAGCCTTTTCAATGTGATGTCCTTGATGTTAGGTTCGCATTCAAGATAGAAATCGGCTAAGACCTACCCTTTTTCTCGTTGTCATAGGGTGGAAGATGATGTCTATGGTGCTCAGGTTTATGGTCCATTTAGTCATTCTACCTATCAGATCTGACTTATCCAATAATGTCTTTAGGGCATAGGTTAGGATATGGATAGGGTAGGTCTCGAAATAATGCAACAATCGAGTCTTGCATGCACCAAGGCTAGGATCAATTTTTTCTGCTGTATATTTGTCCTCGTGTCATTAAGTGTCTTGCTAGCAAATGTCACTGGCTTTTACACCCCTCATCCTCCCTCAAGAGGGCACTACTTACAGTTGTAGCTAGGACCGCCAAATACAGGTATAGAATTTCTCCTAGAATAAGTGTAGAGAGGGTTGGCATTTGTCTCAAATATTCCTTCAGCTCCTAAAATGCGTATGCACGCTCGTTTTTAATCTATCCTCTTCTGTTCTAGCTACCTCCCTCTTCTAAGTTGCTTGTGGCTGCTCTCCCTATGTCTCTTTCCTACTTGTCACCAAAGTAGTCTCATGTTGCTGAAGAGCCTCATCTCTTTCCAAACGAATCCATTCTTTGGCCTTTCTTTTTTCCAATTTTCTCTATTGTTCTGAGCCCCTTCCGAACCAGGTATTGATGGAGCTTGGTCCTAATTCTGACTACACATTTAAAAATGCCAGCTACTATTTCGGAATTGTATCTTTTTGCCTAACTAAGCTCGTTGTTAAGCCTTGTCATGAACTCCTCTAACTTCTCCTTTTCAGCTTGTTTCAAGAAGTAGAAGTCTACAATGGTAACTGGCTGCTTTCCACTCCTGAGGTATTATGAGGGGAATGCCTATGCTAGCTTTCTAAAGTTGGCTATCAATCCTAATGGTAATAACATAAACCACCTCAAAGCTGACCCTCTCAAAGTTGTAGGAAAAATCTTGCAGAGCAGTGCATCATCAAGGATTTCTAAGGACATTTTCTAGCAATAATGGAAAGGTTTTCCTATAGGTCTCCTTTCCCATCAAATTGTTTTAGGGTGGGCATGGTAAACTTTTTTGGCTATAAAATGTTGTTTATGTGGTTGATAAAAGAGGTTTGGCTTATTTTCTAAGTAATAAGGGTTAACAGGTTGAGAAGGTTGGTTATGGCTATGTCTTGCATCTTGTTTTCCAGCATATGGTTCAGCTCTACCATAACCATGTCAAACATCTCTAGGTTTATATCATAGTCATTTGCTCTGCTCGAGTTGAGGTTATGTTTCAGATGTCCTCTACCTCTTTTTGCTTCTTGACTTGGTGTGGAAGGGATTTTCCTGTGTTTGGTTACGCTCTCGGCCTCCTCCTATTCATAGGCCTCTTCTCCATCACACTTCTTTTCTACCACCTTCCTACGAAACTCTTTATTCTCCTTCTTGGCTTGCTCTAGCTGTTTTCTGAAGTCTACCATAACTAGATCAGCTCCACTTTAGTTCTCTTCTGGTTGGGACGTTCCTTCACCCATATGTGGGTTGTGAGATGAATTTTCCTCTATCCTGGTGGTGTTACGAGTTGAGACCACCATCCTAGTCACATAGTTGAGAACAAAGGACAAATTCTTGTTTGGTAATGTCATGAGGCTCCTTCAAAAACCATAATTCCTCCAAAAGATTCCCACAAACGATGCCAATCGAAGGAATCAAATTTTGCTTCACATGTGTTAGACAAAATCAGCAGCCCATCTTTATTTTCATGACTCTATAGTGGCTCGACAACTTCTGTTTGGCCTCCTTGTTATGCAACTCCTCCACAGGCGGGGGGCTAGGTACCTCCAAAGACACATCGACGCCCAAGTCACAATTTTTCCATGAATGTTTGGTAACCAGAGTACTAGAATCAGTAATAATTAGTATAAATTAATTATTTTCAAGACAATAACAAGTCAATAGCGTGCTACTTTGGAGAAGATTTAGAAGAAGAAGAAGAAGGAAAAAAAGAATACTAAGAGTGATAGAGTTCCGAATAGGAGAGCTTTCCTTGGTGAATTCTCTGTGTATTCTTCCACCTTGGAAGTCCTCCTAAATGGATTCCCAAGTCTCTTTTCATGGCTGCCCTCAAGCTCCCCTTTACCTACCGTCGCTCTTTCTAGATTTAGGTTGCTTCCAATCTCACTCTTTCCCTCATTTGGATTGTCTTCTCTTGGAAACTCAAGCTTCCCCCATGAGCTCACGTTTCCTTGCCCCTAGCTTCCAGTTATTCATTAACCAAAGCCCTCTACCTCGGTCTTTAGCTAGTCTTCTTGCTTTGCCCACTAGATACTTCCCTAGTCCTCTTTGTTTGAAATTTGACCTATTCTCTCTCTCTCTCTCTCTCTCTCCCCTCCCCCCTCGGTCAACCTGCATGAAGTCCTCTGGCACTTGTCTCTTCCTTCTTTTACTTTTGTCTTATCCTTGAAATATAAACAAATTATAGGTTGGACATGAAGGGAATGGGCTTGCTAGAGTTTAATTACGCCTTCTATCATGCTTTGGGATTATGTTAGAGTAATACACGGGCTTGGGTCTTAGGGTCAAAATTGCCCTCCTTCGTATATGTAAGTGACACCTAAAATTGAGGGCCTACAAAATGTTCAATTTGTAATACATGAAACATAAAAGTTGTAACCAATAATATTATTTATAATACTTAGACGCTAGCTTATCGACTAATAGTTCAGATTTATAATGTTTTGTTTAGTATTAATTAATGTCTATAAGAAAGGAAGGGATTAATGGTCTTTTCAGACTTGATTATAAGCTTTAGCATAAAAGCACTTTAATAATCAAAAAAGTTAAAAAGAGTGCGAAATGTATTAATTGACTCATCTTTTTGTAGTAGTACAATCTCATAAGAATTTTTTAAGAAATTCGTGTGTTTGTGTGTGTCTATATATATAAACAAATTTAAAAAATTACTTGAAAAAAAATACTACGCTTTAATTGATATAGAACACTCATATTAATTAATTAGTAACAAGGATTCTGCCTTTGGATTGCGATTTTAATAAAGAAGTGAGAAGAGTGCAAAAAAGCAAGAAACAAGGTAGAAATGCAGTAGCTATGATACAAAAGTTTATACAAGTTACTGATGTGAAAATCTGCTTCATCAGCAAATGCAACAATCAAGCAGCTTTCCAATATTAGGCTGCGCCGACATGGAATCGCATTGAATGATTTGGAGAAAGGCATAGGTGCACCTAATTCCAAGGATGTTTGTCCTTTCTGTTATAGGGTACATTGATATCAATTGTATACTTTCTAAATTAATAAATTATGTATTTGGCTAATTATAAGCTAGCTAAGATAAATTATAAATAGTAGATAATCGATAAATCTAATTAATTAAAGAGAGATTTACATTTTACCCCCTGAAGTAAGCTCCAATGACCGTTTCACCCTGAATTTTTTATTATTACAATTTACCCCCTCGATTTCACTTTCTTCCGTTAATTCAAACGGTACAAGGGTAAAATAGGAAATAAAAAATATTTACATTTTACCCCCTTAATTAAGCTCGAATGACATTTTTTCACCCTGAATTTTTTATTATTAAAATTTACCCCCTCGATTTCACTTTCTTCCGTTAACTTAAATGTTTGAACAAAAGAGAGAAGATTTATATTATAAAATTACTTTAATACCCTTACAATAAAAGAAATTTTATTTAAAATAATTATAAATTTAAAAAAAAAATCATCTTCATTGTTTCTTAGCATCATCATCAACAATTTCCCTATTTTTGTATAACATCATTATCATCATCATCATCAACATTGTTTCTTAGCATCTCCAACAACCATCTCTAGTAACAATATCGTAGCAACACCACCATTACAACATACAACCTCAAACAAAAGATTAGTATGTAACAAAATCACAAATCAAAAACAGAAAACACCCTTAGAAAGAAAAAAATCAAACCAAGTAACCATCCCTAGAATCAATTCTAACTATCCCAGCAACCAAATGCCAGCAACATACAATCAAACCCAGCAATCATCCCTAGCAATAGTTGTAACCATCTTAGCAACGAAATGCCATCAACATACAATCAAATCTGGCAATCATCCCCAGCAACACTACCCTAATCTGAAAATTGACGATTCCAAAAGGAAATTCGAGATTGGAGGTGATGGAGATTGATTGCAGAGATGGGAAGCAGAGGGAAGCGATGGTGGCGGAGATGGGAGGCGATGCAGAGGGAAGCAATGAATATGGTGGATATAGGAGGCAACAGAGATGGCAGATATGGGAGGCGATGACAATGATACAAGGCGATGGAGATCGATGGCGGAGATGGGAGAAGCGATAGTGGCTGACATGGGAGGCGATGTAGAGGGAAGTAATGGATATGCCGGAGATAGGAGGCAACGGAGATGGCAGATATGGAAGGTGATGGCAGTGATGGCAGGTGATGGAGATCGATGGCAAAGATGGGAGGCGATGCAGAGGGAAGCGATGGATGTGGCGAAGAGGGGAGGTAATAGAGATGACAAATGTGAGAGGCGATGGCAGAGATGGGCGGTGACAGAAGAGGAGGCGATGGAGATGGTGAAGTGATGAAGACAATGAGAAGGAGGATGGAAGAAAAAAAAAGATTTATTTTTTTAAGGGTTATTAATAATATATATATATATATATATATATATATATATTATATATATATATATATATATATACATACCTAAAAAAATTTATTATTTTGATTGTTTTTATAAAACTAAGGATAAAAAAATATTGTTGATTATTTTTAATTATTTTTATTTTTATGTCATCTATATATTATTTTTTATTTCCTATTTTACCCTTGTACCGTCTGAATTAACAGAAGAAAGTGAAATCGAGAAGGTAAATTGTAATAATAAAAAATTCAGGGTGAAAAAGTAATTGGAGCTTACTTCAGGGGGTAAAATGCAAATATCTTCTTTTATTGTAAGGGTATTAAAGTAATTTTATAAACTAAATCTTCTCCCTACTGTTCAACCGTCTGAATTAACGGAAGAAAATGAAATCGAGGGGGTAAATTGTAATAATAAAAAATTTAGGGTGAAAAGTGTTATTAGAGCTTACTTCAGGAGGTAAAAGAAATATACCTTAATTAAATTATAATTAATTGAAATCAATTATTTCAGAAATACTAGGTAAAATTATTTTAATGCAAAACGACAAACATGGAAACCCATATTCATGCCATTAACATGAGAAAATAGGCCCACACTTGCCAAAAGTTACTAGTGTCTTCACTTTTGAACAGGTGCGCTCTAGTCTACCTAGTTGTAAGATTATATATAACCAGATAATGGAGACATGGGGAGACCATGCAAGAACTGCTTAACAAGTTTCAATCTCTGTCTCTGCATTTCTATCTCTGCTTTTCCTTTTCTGTTGTCCTTGTAACTTGTTATTTGTGATGGTGATTGCAGTAGATATGGTGGAGTGTGGGTGTTTTAATTGGGTTTTGTGGGTGGTGGCTATGGCTTAAAGTGTTTGTATTGCATTGTCGACTAGTGGTGGTTTCGTGTAGGTTGTTAGTAGTTGATGTTAACTGTGTTTTGATATAGGAGCCTTCACCCCAATAAGAAGCAACTTTAACTCTCAATATGAAGCAACTATTTGAACTTGAACTTGAACTTGATGAAATTAAAAAGTTTCCAAAATATGATGGTACGTCAGCCGACAAAAAAACATCATTTCACGATGAAGTTTTTATGAGATGATGAATTAGAAAGGGGTAGAAAGGGGTCGTACTACAGTCCATCCGCTAGATCGGCACATCAGTGTTTTTAGCCGTTGGATTGCAGTCCTAGTTCCACTCCCCAATCTGACGGCTCTCGTTTGAGTAGCTATTTCTTAAAAATTTTACCAGCAACCTACTATAACAGTCACCTACATACCTGCATCTCTCTGAACAGAGCATTTTCACTCATCCAATCCAACGATCTGTCTAGTCTTTCCAGATTATTCCATTCTCTAACAATACATCATCCAAACGGCCTTTCTCACATACTCTCCATTCTTGTTGTCTTCCATTCCGTGAACAGTGGCATAGATCCAGATAGAAGACCGACGGAAGACCAATGGAGTTGAGTTGAGTTGAGTTAAGTTGAGTTTAGTTTACCGTAGCAGTTCTATGACATAGCCGTCAGTGACTGGTCAGATTTTATATATGCCTGTTCAACAACTCTTAATTATAACTTCTCTCTGCGGTTGGTGAGAAAGGAAAAGTTTTCTCCTTGCTTACTCTACTTGTTTTTATTTGATAATAATCCATGCAAGCTCCAAACACAGTAATTAATATAGTTTTTCTTTATTTAATTTTTTTCCAGTAAATTTTTAGTATGAAAATGACGGCTTTGTTTGATTTGATTATTTGGGTTTTATTTAACGCGTTTCACCAGGGTTTTCTAGTTTTACCTATTTTATTTTCTAACATTGTTGTTTAATGGATGCTATTTACTCTGAGGCTATCTATTAAATGTCCTTACAATGGCCGAGTTAAACAAAATGAGGTTGGTTTAAAAAATTTCCCAACTGCAGAAATCTCCTACCATAAATTGAAGATTACTCTGTCTATCGATGTGGTGGTTGTAGTGCTGTTCTTTGAGGTAAATTTTCTATCTTTTTTTTTTCATCACGAAAGAACGAATGAACAGAACTTGTTGGTTTCGCTCTTGCAAGGAATTGCTAAGCACTTGGTGAAGATAGTCAGGCTGGTGAGGAGGTTGTTTTGGTCAAGAAAGAAAAATCCTGCTGATTTTGCATTATGGAAAGTAACATTGAGGATGTATTTGGTTAGCTATAAAATTATTGGAGATGTCGATCTAAGGTGTGTCATTCTCATATGGAGTGCAGTGCCATGATTGTTATAGGTTTTGAGTTTCTTTTACGCTATGGTATGTCATTCTCATTACTGTATAGTACTTCATAGACTAGGACCAGTCATTCAGCTATAGACACATTTGGTCTTAGTTTTCAATTATTTTATTGTTAAATAGGTTTTGAATTAGAAATCTTTGGGTTCTTGTACATTACACCATGTCCATGCCAACTCCTAACCAATATGATTCATGATTGAAGTAGAAACATGTAAAATCTGTTTGTCATCTGAATGCAATTACTTTGTGCAGAGCTATTATTTTTTTCATTATTAGTTTTATTTTTATAAGGAATTGGATGTAAAAATGCATTTCTTATCATATTTTTCTATCTCAGCGGTTTATAGGTTAAGCTTGGTGGTGTATGACCTTTTGAAGAGGTACATTTTTATATTCGTCAGTTAAAACATTGTATTAAATGAACACATTAAGAGCTAATTAGGAATGAGTGAGGCAACATTTTGTTCTATATTTTAGACATTTATTATTTTGTTCTTTTATTCTCTTGATGCTTTCGTAATTATTTGAGAAGTATTTCACATTGGCTGGTTTTCAGATGAAATTCCAATTACTTTAGTCAATGAAAACGTTTGTAAGGTCAGAGTTTCATCTGTAGCCAATTTTATCTTCTGTTTTAAAAATAAATAAATCAAATAAAATTTTTTTTCTGGTTTATTAAAGAATTAGAGTTTTCTTACGCAGATTGTTGTTGAGAAGTTCAGTGAGTGATGGTTTTGGATACAGTGAGAACAAAGAGACTATAGAGAAGAGGGTTCAATTATTTAACATGTGAACATTAGACTAAAAGAAACATTCCCTTCATATATTAGGAATGCTTTATCTACCACGATGAAAAGACAATGTCATTGCAACTAGCCGAGTATATTTATTCTTTATGTCATTGACACGATTCTAAGTGCAATGAAAGTATACTTTTGGGTTAATTATTATGATTGATGAATTTGTTTAGCTGCAACTGATGAAAGAGAGGAAACTATTATCCATAAAATTATAAAAAAATGGGCTTGAATAAAACAATAGGCTTATTATGTAATAGGATATCTTAGTATTGATTAAAAAAAAAACAATTTGATTTTAACTTGAGAATCCTTTATATATAAATAGGTCCAAGAGGTGGAAGGAATTGAACTATGTGGGACCTTGAAAAGATTGTAGAAATAGCTCTAGCTTTGTAGTGTATTAATTTTATTCTTTTTTCATACTTTTCGCCATCAGATGACTGATTGTGAGATTTACTAATAATATACAGGTTTTGTGATAGCCTTGAAATGGGAATTAACACTAAGGTACGTGCGCAATATTTTAGAAGGGAGTAGCTCTATTGCTTTTTTCTCCCTCTTAATCTTGGCTATTCATATGAACTATTAGGTTTTGTGCCTTGAATTTGGATACTTTAGACTCTCAAAAATTTCTTGGATCTATATTTGATACACATACTATAATTGATGAACCTTTAAATTTGGAAATTTTATTTTGGATAGAGGAGATGTTGGACATTTCTCCAGTGCATTGTTTTCTTTCGTATGAGATGTATTAGATTTGCCGCTACTTCATTGATTCTAGGCATTGATGAAATGATTTTATTTTCTATTAGCTTTGATGAAATAATTTTATTTTATATTTGCTTTTACAAATGATCATATTTGTCCTAGGTTTTTTCATTGTTTTAGGTATTTGCTTTCGTGAAATAATTTTTTCTTGTAGTTTTATGTTTCGTTTGGAAAATTTTCATGACTTCTAATCTAATTTATAATTTTGTTATAGGTTTTGGATATTGAAAGATGTATTGAATACGTCACGTTGGGAAAATTACAATGTTAAATTTAATGCTTGTTAAATTTGTTGTTATGGTATGATGACTTGTAACTCGTCAAAGTGCTCATAAATAATGGATAAATGATGTATTTTTGTTGTGGACAATGTATTTGTATGAAAGGTTATTATTGTTGCATTTTCATTACAATTGAGTTGCATTTATTAAGATATGCTTAAATATAAAATTTATACGTATGGGGCATACTCAAATCTATAATGAAGGGTAAAAAAGTAATTTTAATGACAAATTAATTAGTGGTACAACAATAATTTTTAATCTTTTATAGACAATTCATGAGTTTACAATTTTTTATTTTAGTTATATTTTGGTATTGGATATTATATCAAGTGTATCATGAAACTCAAATTTTTTGTAGTACAATTTTTTCTTGATAAAAACATTTTTAAGATAAATAACAAAAATATGCCTTATGCGATTTTATAATTATATTAAATTAATTTATAAATAATTATAATAGACATTCATTGTAACAAAACTTCATTTCATATTTCTTGTCAACCTGTAGGATATTGTAAGTAATTCTAATTAAGCAAGATATCTAAAAAATTATAATAAATTGGTAGTTAACATAATAATATTTTGTAAACGCTATAGTATGTTTCAAGTAATTTTATACTTTAAAATAACATAATTAAATAAGTGGAGTTTGGAATTCATTCTTTTAATATGAAATGCAATATATTTATATATTATATGTTACAATCTTTGAAATTTAAAGTTTGACAAAATTATGTCAAAACCATCCATAATTAAAATTTAATAACTTTTAATTAATTCGTTCAAATTATTTTCCATAAAAAATAATATTGTATCACTTATATTAAGTTATCCGTAACTAATATTAGAAAGAAAATAAAATAATTCAATAAATAATTATAAAGTAGAGCAAATAAAATTAAGATGAATAATGATAAATTCATAGTATGGAATTAATCATAGAAATTTATTTAAAAAAATAAAAATGTGAAATAAAGATACATATATTTAATTTGATTACTAGTCTACTAATCAATCAAAAGAAATATAGAATTTTAAAAATTTTATCTATGTTTAGTAATTAAGTATATTAGATATCAATTCATATTTAATTCAAAATTTGTAGATGAAATTAATTTCTCAAAGTAAACAAGTGGCATATATGAAAAAAATTAATTCTTCAACTCTACTTTAGGCAGAACGAATTCCTTCTATTTAATATCATATTCAATTTAATAAAATATTCTACTAATCTGATTATTACCAATTAAAATACATATATAGAAATTTCAAATTAGATTGAAATTAATTAACATCATTATGTAAATAAATTTATAATGTTAATTTGATTCATAACTTATTAATTAATCAAGCTACATTGAAAATTTTTATTTGAATTGGATTTATTTTAGCTAAGATAAGTTTGAAAAAAAAAATCATAAATTAATTTATTGCTGTGCACGTATGATAAGAATTGATAAACCCAACTAAATATAACTATAATAACTTAGTTTATCATATAATTTTCGTAATTATATTAAAATAATTTATAAATATTTATATAGAACTTTAATGTGTAATTTTTATTATCAAGACGTCACACTAAGCTATTTTGTCCTTATTATAAATATATAGCACATATTAAAACAATAATCCTTCTAAATTTAAGTTTGTATAAGCATTATCTAATTAACATGATGGTTAGTAAATATTAATAAAGCATGTTATACAAAGTCTTATAGTATTGTACAAGTATTGATACATACAAAGCATATTATAAAGCATTGATCTCTATTGAATTCATTAGATGACATATGCGGTAAAGTAACATGATTTATTACAAGATTTTGGTTAATTTTTGGGGTGCCAAAATGATGAAATAAATGTTGATATAATTAATTATGTTATTAAATAATTAAAAAATATACTATGTTAAGATAATTATGCCAAAAAGGATTATTACAAAGTGGGTTTAGAGCACAGAGAAGTTTTTCTATGTACGTAGGCTATAAAAAAACATTTACAAGAATTAAACTATCGGTTTAAAATAGAAATAAAAAAAGTTAAATAAATCTTATGTTGCGTAATATTATCCATGAGTTCAATTGTTATCCTTAATATTATTGTCATAAGAGTTAATAGCATTAATGTAATTATAATTAAGATCACAATATATATTACTAACATATTACTTCGAGTTACAGCTTATGTTATAAATAATTTTTACAATCATAAATTATAATGAGATCATATCATATAATTATAATTGCATAATAAGTCTCTCATTGACTTATTTGATAATTTATGTTATATTTTTCGGTAATCTTAAATCTATGTTAATTTTTATTTGATAATATATATAGTTATCCAAAAGAAATATTTTTAATAAGATTTAATATCAATAATAAAAACAAAAACAAGCATTGAATTAATATATAAGTTTCCAAAATAAAATCATATAAATTAATTCATTTTAAAATTAATGTTTTATTTGTGACTAAATTAAAGGCAAAATATTGACTGATATATAATAGTGTTTAACATAATATATACTTTTTTATTTTTATTTTATAAATGTTTAAAATCAGTTCACTTATTAATAAAAATATATATAAACTCAGTTTATTTATCAAAAAATATATAAATCAGTTTGTTTATTAATAAAATATGAAATCAGTTTATTTATTAATAATATGCTATATAATCAGTTCATTGATTAATAAAAAAATATAAAATCACTAGAAGCTATAAAATGGCATTAAAAAGAAAAAAGGAAAAAAGAAAAAGAAATGAATTAGAAGCGCGCTACACTTCCGCTCTCCCAATTTTTTTTTGGGAAAATTGAAAAAATGGACACAATTTGGGGCCTTTAATGAAATTTAGACACATCCTGAAAAATTTTCATGCCATAGACACTTTCTTGACAAAAAGACTCAAATACCCTTAGAAATTCAATTTATTCCTAAACTCTTTATTTCCTTTTTTCCTTCACTTACCTCTTCCTATTTTCATAACCGTGTCCTATTTTCATAACCGTCTGTTGTTGTCCAGCTTTCAATATCCCTCAACACCGTCGAAAACGCAATCCGAAATGCAGCAAGAGGAACGAGAAACTTATTCTGTGCTTTGGGATTTGGAGTAGATTTTACAGATTTTGAATTTGAGGATTTGAGTTTGGGTTTGTATTTTGTATTTTTTCTGTGTTTGTGGGGCTAAATGAAGTATTATTTGATTGATTTTTTGGTTTGATGTGTGTAAAAATGGTTAAAATCGACACGTTTCGTCGTGATGAAGAAGACACTCGACGTGTCAAGTCTTGTCAGATGCTTCAACCGACACTCGACACTAGACATAACGTGTCAAGTCTTGTCGGATGCACGGACCGACACTCGATATAACGTGTCAAGTGAACACCGACGATGATGTCGAGTGTTAGTTGAAACATCCGACATGAATCGATATGTCGAGTGCCCTCTTTATCACGACAAAACGCGTCTTTTTTTTTTTTAAGTTTGAGTTTCAAAGGACATTTTAATCATTTTTTAAAGAAAGTGTCTATGGCATGAAAATTTTTCAGAATATGTCTAAATTTCATTTAAAGCCCCTAATTTTGTCTATTTTTTTAATTTTTCCCTTTTTCTTTCTACGTTTCTATTTCCGTCCCTCCCACTTTCGCAATAATCATAGTTAAAGAAGCCACCTCATCACAAGCCCTTTGAAGTTTCAAACCCCACGCTTAATTCCTCCGGACAGCTCAACTCCACTGCCCCGCAGCCACAACATGCCGGGAGAGGACTTTCCCAGCCTGAAACTACATCCTCTATCAAGCTCCACATCCTCTCAATTTCAGATTGTTCCAATCGATTAACTTTCATTAGTTAAAGAAATCGATTCCTCATTTCATGAGATTGAAAAGAGACCGTGGAGGCTCATTCTCTCTCTTATTTTGTTTTCATTATTATTATCGAAAGAAGAAGCATAAGTATTGTTTATTTTCTGATCAGATCCATTAAAGTTGTTTTGGTTGGTTTGTTCTCTGATTACACGGATCCCTTTTGGTTGTCATCCATTTGGCTACACTGCAAATGTTGGAAGTGTTATGGGAAAGACATTAATTTTAATTGCAGGGGTTTGTATTATAAAAACCAGTCAATAAAAGTGGAGATGTTCATGTTGTGCAGACTAAGAGATAGGGATACACGCGAGGAGGAGATCAAGATTAAAATGATGGACGTCTTTGTATACATGAGGACGATTACTTGTCAAATCTGGATTAGCATATTTTTCTTATGATAAAAGGATTTGTTAGTGTAAATATCTGATTACAAATTTGAATGAACTGTCTCCCATCCTCTACTTTATTTGATGAGGTTAGGATTTTTTTTTTTTAATTTTTTAATGGACTTGATCCTGTTGATATAGGCCTCGACACCTTTAATATTTTTGGTGACCTTCATATTCCTGCAAACTCGGCATGTTCAATAGATATTTTTTTATAATATATATTGTGGTCACAAGCTTGGCATTACTTTATTACAAATTTTAGAAATGGCAGGTAGATCTTTGCAGCTTCAGTTATGCTACCCTCTTACAGTACAATTACGTGATAGTCTGTTCTCACAAGATGAAACAATGTCAGAATGGTGACCCAACAATTATGCCTTGGGAGCTAATGGATGCGCGAAGATGTTATATAGATCCATAAGGAAAAACCATTGAGAACATGATTTGATAAATAAAGCACTTGGATTTATTAAGAATAGGAAACACCTATTGCATCTGCTTATACAGTGAAAGACCTTGTAATTAACATAACAAGTTACTGTACTACTTTCGCACTGGAAAATAGACGGGCAGCCAATCGAAATTTCTGCAGTTTCCATCACCATCTCAATCTGCATAACATGCTTCTTGAGGATTTCAAAAGTTAAAATGTGTTATCATTAATTGACAATAACACCAAGCTGTTCATGGAGAGCCAATTCGGCATCCAAAAAGGACTTTATGGTTGCGATGTCCTCCTCGTAGTAATTGGATAAGAATGCCTGGTAATATAACAGATCATAAGCTTAATAACCATATTAAATTGTAGCTGACATTCACAACAGCCTTTGGAATATGAATATAGGGAAGGAAAAAAAAAAAGAAGTAAAAAGATAGAATAGAACAGTCCACAATTGAAATCATCTGGACAAATTGTAATCTTGCCTTCACAGTAGATGGAGTTCTTTCAGAGCCAAAGTCATTGCATGAGGAGTAGCTCCATTTCAGAAGATTTAGTAGGACATCAATTCTAAACACATAAATAGCCATTGAAGCAATGTCAGCCAAATTGGCAGCCTCGTGCGTGCATAACCCAATAAAATTGGTATCAGATTGCTACAGCCAAACCTGTAATAACGAGAACAACTAAACATGCGATTAACAGCCAAAAAAAAAAAAAACAATCCATTTCTAGTCAAACCACATTGATAGCGATATTTAATTAAGTGGTTGATGAATATGTATTTTTCAACGATAAATAACTAAGCTTAACCACTGCAACCATAACTGAGGTGAGATGTTTCCATATTCAATCAATAGTAAAAGAAAAAAAAAATCAGCACAAAAAGTTAAATGCTTCTGTGTGTAATAAGAAAAAATGGGAATTAGTAAGATCCACCAGTGCATTAATAACTGATGCCAAATAAAAACTGTCAAGCCTTAAATTTTCAAATCACAGGCACTTAAACTATTGCATAATAATTTAATAATGAAATAGGGAAATCAGTAAGCTAAACGCCGGTAATCACAACCAATGTCAAGTACATTATGACAAATCCTGATCAATATGTTTGACAATATGTGTTTACAATTTGACAATTAAATTGTAAAGTGGATCCTGTTCCGACTGAAACTCCTCTGGAATCAATTAAAAATACCTACCCTGTAAATTTAAAATTTCAAATATGTTATCGCTCTATAGCGTCCTAGCATTCTGCCCGTTTCTGCTATGTCCATGCAACAATTAGCGTCAAGGTTTAGTTAAAGATTATCAACTGTATTACTGCTTTCAATAGTTATGTCACAGTCGCTACAATGTTCGATGATCAGCCTCATCTATTCCCAGTACACAAAGAAAGCCCCAGTTTTGCATGGATTCTATCTGTCGACCAAACCACACTAAATTCAGGACTTCGTACATTGCACTAAATTCATATTAAAGCAAATAAAGCGTACAAGTCTGCAATATGAAATTACATTATGGCATCCACAACAACAAATATAAATGTCTATCCATAGGATTATTTTACTACCGAATTACCTTTGCAAAGAAGATTTGCCATTACAACTTATCGATGCAGAACCTGAAGACCGACTTACATGGCCTATATGTTTCTATCATCTCTTCGACCAGAATAGTAACGCATAGAGGCATCAAAATGATTTACTAATTGCTTCAAACTATAAGAATGTTGCTTTTTCTCCTTTTGTGTCCTTCATGCCAACTGGGCAAGAGTTAAAAATTCATATATCATAAAGAAATAAACACATTGAGAGGTATAAATATATGCAACGCAAGGGACCGGAATATAGGTTTTCCTACTGCATTCCTTTGCACGAATGAAACAAAAGTAGCTAAACAAATAATGCTAATATCTGGACCCCTGCTAAGAAGCTTTGACAAGGATCAGGTACAAACAACTTATTAAGAAAATATATCATCGTGCGCAAGAAATCCCTGTCATGAACTTCATCGTCTACTTATCTCAATGTGCGAAAAGAAACGTTTCATCACCATCGAAAGCCATATCACCATTTCAATCTTGTTCTTTTGAGGTCCTTCACGCTGCAGAATTACCCACCATATCGTAAGTAGACACTGTCCCTGCAGTGTCACTATCTGAATCTAAGTCAGGGAAATATCACCCCCTGTGCGAAGTAATTGATTTTGGGCAACCTTTCATGAATCAATTAATGAGGAGGATTGTTCTGATGAAAGATTGGCACTTCACTGGCTACAGGCATTAATTAAATGCAGCACCCACTCCCATGGTTCTCCTTTGGTCATCGACGAACTTGATATTGAAAATCGACGAAATAGTTCATACAAAATCTCTAATGGAAAACTGAGATTTTGTTGATTATCAATATTGTAGAACAGATTGCCAAATAGGCTTGCCCAATGGATTAAAGTATTATGCAACTGAAAGAGGTAACATTAACTAATGACTAGAGCGCCCAAACCATTACGATTACAATAACTAATCTTAATCATATCTGCGTTTCGAAATAGCATATAGATAAATTCAGAATTTCATATCCAATTTTGGCCTAATTGAAGAGTTATCTGCTACATCCCCCAGCTTTGGGATTGAAATTTGTCAGCAATTGAATCTGGAATGGCAATAGTTAAGTTGTCATGCACAAAAAACAAATCACCTAATATTAATTATTTTAAATGAATCAAAATGGAGAAACCAACTCACTCAACCAGACCAAGGATGAACTTCCAATAATATTCCTTATCAACCACATTCCATGCCATTCCCACCTGCCACATCTATGCCAGCTGCAGAGAACTGATAGAAAACAATTTGTTAACTTTCAAATACAATAACTTGCGATAGATAAGGTATAATGGGAACATCGGCATGCTATACATTGTCAGCTTCTTCAAACCTTCAATGCCCATTTAAAACCTTATACAAAATAATATGAAGAGAACATATATGCCACCTATAACAAATCAACCACCTCAAAATGGAAACAATAACTGCAGTTCCTGGACATTCTGGGTATATAGGTCTGCTATAAGACATGCACTAATGGATTAACATACTAGGACAAAAAGTGTAACTCATAATTAATCGAAACGATTAAGCTACAACAACACATCAACAAACTCCGCATATACGAACTCTGAATATCGATTTTCGTCACAATATTACAACTACGGTTTCACTCATCAAACGAACCATAGTCAGGACCCTTACCATAGAACGCCAACATTACAACAAAAATATGCATCCCTAACTGCAACCAAAACCAACTTACCTCCACCAACGCACGTATTGGACCATTTCAAAACCCCATTACATGATACCCTAACCTCTATGGAAGCACACAGTCATGCAAACAGGGGGGACCCATTATTAAATTTGCTAGGGACTACGCAAACGTTCAGCTTTTTCAAAATCTCCCGATATGCTCAATTGTACTGCCCATTCACACTACCACATCTTCTTTTTCCAAACATTTCAAAATATATCCCATGCTTCGTCCCAGAGCTGGCCATCCGATGCTTTAATTTGGGATGCGGGATAGGAGGGGAAAACGACATTATTAACCCAAAAAACCTCGCATCCCGGATACGCTATGCATGATTCATGAAAGATAAAACCTTCTTCTGTCAGTATGATCAAATATAAACCAAATTCGAACCTTCTTCTTACGATTTTCTAAGGTTGTATCCAAACTCAGTTCCTAGAAGACCGTCAAAAGGAAGGATATTGTTATGCACAACGGAAGCGATAACCAACATAACAACTAAGTGCACAACACAAACTATGCTAGATAATTGAATATAATAGTAACTAAAGAGGCAACCAATCAACCAACAATGCAGAAATAGAAAGGACACCAAGATTTAACGAGGTTCGGTATAAATACCTGCGTCCTCGGGCGCCGCTGAAGAAACTTTCCACTATCTTCAAAGAGAATTACAAACTTTTGGGCCACAATACAAATACCATAACTATTGGACCAAACTGTAATTATTCAAATAGTTGGGCCAAACTGTAATTACCCAAACAATTGGGCAATACTACAAATACCCAAAATCAAAAGGGGGAAAAAGCAAATATTACAAACTTTAAAGTCCTTAACAAAAGGCCCTTAAACTATGAGGTTTTATATGTGAGACCTTACAAATAGAGGGGGTAAAGGAGAATTTTCAATGGGACAACTAAGTGAGAAGACTTGGCTTTTATTTATAAGCCCAAGTCTCTCCAACACAAAGACTCCCACTCCATGTGGGATCCTTGCGCACACACACACACAATGGCTAAAGAGCCACAATTCTAACAATTCTCCACCTTGGCGATTTAGCCATTCCACCACAAGACTCTTCTTTTTTCCACATTCTCTATCACAACTGCAACGCCTCCAAATGCGCCCAATGGGGCAGTCAAACTAGCACAATGTTGATCAAGTCCGAACAATGACTGAACTTGATCACTGTCACAATTTTAGTCAACATATCTACGGGATTCTTGGCAGTCTCAATCTTCTGAAGTAAGATTCTTCCTTCATCAATGATCTCCCTCACAAAATGATATCGAACATCAATATACTTCGTACGAACATGGAACACTGGATTCTTCGCTAAGTGGATAGCACTCTGGCTGTTAGAATAAAGAGTAATCTTCTTCTGCCCAATTCCCAATTCATCCAGCAATCCCTGTAACCAAATAGCTTCCTTCACAGCCTCTGTCATTGCCATATACTCTGCCTCTGTAGTAGACAAAGCCATTGTAGACTGTAAAGTAGACTTCCAACTCATTGGTGCTTTTGCAAGAGTAAACACATAACTGATTGTCGACCGACGTTTATCCAAATCACCAGCATAATCAGTATCAACATAACCAATAGCATACTGATCACACGTATCATCCCTCTCAAAGACTAAGCCAACATCTACGATTCTCAACAAATACCGTAGAATCCATTTCACTGCTTACCAATGTCCTTTACCAGGATCATACATATACCTGCTCATAACTCCAACTGCATGTGAAATGTCGGGTCTCGTACACACCATAGCATACATCAGGCTACCAACTGCATTAGCATATGGAACTCGAGACATATACTCTCGTTCCTCATCTATACTAGGAGATAAAGATGCACTAAGTTTCATATGAGGAGCAAGTGGGGAACTTACAGGTTTTGACTGCTCTGTAATGCCAAACCGCTGTAATACCTTCTTCAGATACTGCTTCTGAGTCAAACAAATCTTGCTTCTCCCTCTATCTCTGCTAATCTCCATGCCTAGGATCTTCTTAGCTACTCTCAAATCTTTCATCTCAAACTCTCGATTTAACTGAGTCTTCAACTTTGCAATTTCTTCGACATTCGTCGAAGCTATCAACATATCATCAACATACAAGAGTAGATAAATGAAAGAACCATCACGTGGCCTCCGAAAAAACACACAATTATCAAATTTGCTTCTTGTATACCTTTGACCCATCATAAACCAATCAAATCGCTTATACCACTGTCTGGGAGATTGCTTCAAACCATAAAACGATCTTTTCAGATTGCAAACCAAATTTTCCTTACCAGCAACTTTGAATCCCTCTAGCTGAGTCATATAGATTTCCTCTTCAAGTCACCATGTAAAAATGCAGTTTTTACATCCAATTGAACTAGTTCCATATTCATCTGAGCTACTAAGGCCAACAAAATTCTAATGGAAGAATGTTTTATAACTGGAGAAAATAACTCATTGTAGTCAATTCCTTCCCTCTGAGCGTAGCCTTTAGCTACCAACCTTGCCTTGTAGCGGATGTCATTCTTGTCAGGAAATCCATCTTTCTTTGCATATACCCATTTGCACCCAATTGCCTTTTTACCCTTCGGTAGGTGAGCTAGCTCCCAAGTTTCATTCTTCTGAAGAGACTGCATCTCTTCCCTCATAGCTGTCTTCCACTGATCAACTTCAGAATATCTGACTGCCTCTCTATAGGCGAAAGGAACATCAGCATCTATAATTGGAAGTGCATAGGCCACCATATCAGCAAATCGAGCAGGTCTGTGAATCTCACGTCTTGGCCTATTAACTGCAATAGATTCTTGTTGCTGTTGAGGTTCCTGAGTAGAACCCTTACCATCATCTCCCAAATCTCCCTCTATCACAGGAGTACCATTATCGGTCTCAACAGATCTAACTGGGTTCAATGTCGTCATTTCAAACTCCACCTGCTGCTGAGTATGCTCCACCTGCTGTGGAGTACCATTCACCTTTGTCTGGTTTTCTGACTTCTTCAATATTGAAGACTCATCAAATTTCACATCTCGACTGGATACAATCTTCCTCGAACTAGGACACCATAGACGATATCCTTTCACTCCCGAATCAAATCCCAAGAAAATCGCTTTCTTGGCTCTAGGATCCAGCTTAGATTCTTTCACATGATAATATGCAGGAGAACCAAAAACATGTAAAGAATCATAATAAGAAATAGGTTGTCCAGACCATACCTCTAATGGAGTTCTATCACCAATAGCAGCTGAAGGTAGACGATTAATGAGATGACACGCATAAGTAACAGCCTCAGCCCAAAATTCCTTGCCCAACCCAGCATTGGACAACATACACCGAACTTTCTCCAGCAATGTCCGGTTCATGCGTTCTGCCACCCCATTCTGCTGCGGTGTACCTCTAACAGTACAATGACGTATAATACCCTTATCTTGACACAATTTCAAAAACTGATCACTACAATACTCACCACCATTATCTGTTCTGAGATGCTTGATCTTCTTGCTAGTCTGTGTCTCAATCATCTTTTTTCATTTAAGGAAAACACGGAGTACATCATCTTTCGATTTTAAACAGTACACCCAAGTTCTTCTGGAAAAGTCATCAACAAAAGTAACAAAGTAGTGCCTACCTCCCATAGACGCGGTTTTAGTAGGTCCCCACACATCTGAGTGAACGTAATCAAGAATAACCTTGGTATTATGAATAGCGGTGCCAAATTTCACTCTCTTCTGCTTTCCTAGAATACAATGCTCACAAAAATCCAGCTTGTAGGTCTTTGCACCTTTCAATAAGCCTCGTTTTACCAAACTGAATAAGGCTTTCTCACTTGCATGTCCCAAACGCATATGCCACAGTCTCGTAATCTCTGAATCTGCATCATTATCAGAAACCATAGCCGCTGATCCAGTAACTGTACTACCATTATAGTAATACAAGCTGTTCCTCCTAGTGCCTTTCAATACCACAAGAGCGCCTGAAGTGACCCTCAGAATGCCATCTCGAAGAGATATACCACAACCTTTAGATTCCAAGGCTCCCAAAGAGATGAGATTCTTCTTCAACTTTGGTACATACCGAACATCTGTCAGAACTCTAGTCAGTCCATCATGATTCCTCAATCGGATCGAACCTATCCCAGCAGTATGGCAAATATCATCATTGCCCATATACACAACTCCACAATCAAGCTCTTCAAACTAAAAGAACCAATCCCGATGTGGACACATATGATAAGTACAACCCGAATCCATAATCCACTCATCAGAAACAAAAGTGGATGGATGACGAACTAGACATATATCTGAATCACTATCATCCTCACGCTCAATAACACATGCATCAGAAATAGCCTTGCCCTTATCTTTCTTTTTCAACTTAGGACAATCTTTCTTCCAATGCCCTTTCTCACGACAAAAGGCACACTCATCTTTTCCTAATCTACCCCTCGACAAGATTTTCCCCTTTTTCCTGGTTTCCTACTTTGACTATGCCCTCTCACTATCAATGCATCTACTGACTCATCCCTATGTTCCCTTTGATCTTTCTTACGAATTTCATAATTCAAAAAAGCAGAACAAACTTCTTCAAAAGACAGTTTATCTTTCCCATGGATAAGAGTAATGCACAAATGATCTAATTCATCCGAAAGTGAGCCAATCAATAACATAGCCTTAATTTCATCTTTGAAGGTTTCATCTAAGTTTAACAACTCAGCAAGTAACTTATTAAACTCATCAATATGAGAATTGATGCTCGTACTTGGTTTTAACTGGAGACGGAACAATCTCTTCAATAGGTACAGCCGATTCTCATTGCTTTTCTTCATATATTTGTTCTCCAGCGCTTTCCACAGTTTGCTTGCAGATGTCTCCTTAGTGAACAGATACTTTTGTTCTCTACACAAGCAAGAGCGAATCAACCCACAAGCTTTTATATTAAGTCTGTCCCAATCTCTTGCACTGATATCTTCTGGTTTTGTTTCTTCCAGAACAATATCCAAATCCTGCTGATACAACCCGTCCAACACCTCACTCTGCCATTAGCCGAAATTATTTCGGCCATCAAATTTTTCAACATCTATTTTTGCATTTGTCACAGTCACTGTCTTCTCAGGTACAGTTGACGATGATGCCATAACTACCTCTCACAAATAAGCTCGATACACAAATCACCAATAACCAAGCTCCAACAAACTATTATATTCAATAACTAGCAATCCAAAATCAACGGCCCAGAACAGTAGTAAGTGCTTCAATGAAATAGCCACTAACTACCCAAAACCTTCGACTTTGATACCAATTGTTATGCACAACGGAAGCGATAACCAACAGAACAACCAAGTGCACAACACAAACTATGCTAGATAATTGAATATAATAGCAACTAAAGAGACAACCAATCAACCAACAATGCAGAAATAGAAAGAACACCAAGATTTAACGAGGTTTGGTATAAATACCTACGTCCTCGGGCGCCGCTGAAGAAACTTTTCACTATCTTCAAAGAGAATTACAAACTTTTGGGCCACAATACAAATACCACAACTATTGGATCAAACTGCAATTATCCAAATAGTTGTGTCAAACTGTAATTACCCAAACAATTGGGTAA
This sequence comes from Boswellia sacra, assembly GCA_013180625.2. Taxonomy (NCBI): domain Eukaryota; kingdom Viridiplantae; phylum Streptophyta; class Magnoliopsida; order Sapindales; family Burseraceae; genus Boswellia; species Boswellia sacra. The sequence goes on along the minus strand of SNVD02002234.1, from coordinate 19,631 downwards.
TACTACAAATACCCAAAATCAAAAGGGAGAAAAAGCAAATATTACAAATTTTAAGGTCCTTAACAAAAGGCCCTTAAACTATGAGGTCTTATATGTGTGACCTTACAAATAGAGGAGGTAAAGGAGAATTTTTAATGGGACAACTAAGTGAGAAGACTTGGCTTTTATTTATAAGCTCAAGTCTCTCCAACACAAAGACTCCCACTCCATGTGGGATCCTTGCACACACACACACACAATGGCTAAAGAGCCACAATTCTAACAGATATATCCAATTTCAAGGTCGCCTGATTGCGAACATCTACTGCTTTGTATGATGCTGAAAAAAAAAATGTTTGGGTTTCTATCCTGGCTATGCGCTCTTTGAGCCGTTCAAAATATCAGAAAATAATGGCCTTCAAAAGACAACACCCCTTCAGAGTTCAATTCGAAGGTAATCCTTTTGTTTACAGCTTTTCCTTCTTGTTTACGGATTTTATGCTAAATAAGTAGTCAAGGTCAATATATAGTGTAAACAGTCGTTGACATGATGAGTTACTTGTTGAACAAATAGTATTTTTACAATGTTTCATGTTATATTTACGATTTTTACATCAAAATTTACAATTTTTGCCCTCTTCTTTAAAACTTCACAAAATTTTGTTTTGACCCCTCTTTGTGAAACATTAAAATATTTACAACTTTTTACATCATATTTATGACTTTTATATCAAAATTTATCACTGTTACACTCTTCTTTACGACTTCATGAAATTCTGGTTTTGACTCTTCTGTAAATAGTAAACTATTTACAACCTTTAACATTAAATTTACAACTTTTATACCTAAATTTATGACTATTACACTCTTCTTTACGATTTTATGAAATTTTTGTTTTAACATGTTCTTTGTGAATAGTAAAATATTGACAACTTTTTGCATTATATTTACGACTTTTACACCAAAATTTACAACTTTTACGCTCTTCTTTACCACTTCATAGAATATTATTTTTAACTTTCTTTGTGAACAGTAAAATATTACAACTTTTTACATTATTTTTACGACTTTTACTCCAAAATTTACAACTTTTTCACTCTTCTTTACTACTTCATGGAATATTGTTTTGAACTCTCTCTGTAAACAGTAAAATATTACAACTATTTATATTATTTTATGACTTTTACACCAAAATTTATAACTTTTTCACTCTTCTTTACCACTTCGTAAAATTTGACTCCCTCTCCATGAATAGTAAAATATTTAAAACTTTTTACATTATGTTTACGACTTTTACACCAAAATTTATAACTTTTACACTCTTCTTTACCACTTCATGAAATTCGACCCACTTTCTGTGAATAGTAAAATATTTACAACCTTTAATTCCAAATTTATGACTTTTACACCAAGATTTACCACTATTATACTTTTCTTTACGGCTTCATTAAATATTGTTTTGACCCCTCCTTATGAATAGTAAAATATCTACAACTTTTTATATCATGTTTACGATTTTTTTAATCAAAATTTACAACTTTTACACTATTCTTTATCATTTTACGAAATTTTAGTTTCAACCTGCTTTCTATAAACAGTAAAATTTTGATAACATAAGGGGTTTTGGGAAAATAGTAGGGGGTCTAGGGTAATTCCTGTTACAATAAAATATAATATTCTTTTTGGGGGGAAAACTATATAAATTGCGCAGGACTCTAACCGGTGATTGAAACCGGTTGTTCCCTTTACTCCATCCTTGTCTTCTCTCCTAGATTCTCGACACGTGTCAATAATCCAACAACTACAGTTACAGTTCGTTACAGTGCCACAGCAGTGATGCATATACGGATCCTTCACATGTATTGTAGCCAGAGCCCATTAAATCCATTGTACATGTTGAATTACTAGTTTTTACTAATGAATAGTATTTTTCACTTAAAATGGACCGAAAAGAATTGTTTGTTTACTAATGGTTTCACCTACTTTGCGACTTGTACGCCTACATCTACCACTATTACACCTTTCTTTACAATTTGGTAAAATTTTGCTTTTGACCCCTGTTCTATGAACAGTAAAATTTTACGACTATTTACTCCACCTTTACGACTTTTGTGCATTGTGTCACAAATTTTATTCTTTATTTATGACTATTAAACCATGAGGATTTTGACTATTTTATGAATTTTGAACAGTACTTTTCGCTTCCAATTGTGTGAAAAACAACCGTGCATTCGCAGTTATTTTCGGCCTATTTCCAACTTTTACACTCAAATCTACAACTATTACACCCTTCTTTATGACTTGGTGAAATTTTGGTTTTGTCCCTTACTTTTTAAACAGTAAAATTTTATTACTATTTACTTCAGCTTTACAACTCTTGCGCATTGCTTCACAATAAATTTTATTCTTTTTTTTTTTTACGAATATTACACCATGTGGATTGTGGCTATTTTTGTCCCAAAAAGAATAGTGCATTCGCGATTATTTTTACTCTGTTTCCGACTTTTACACCTAGATTTACCACTTTATACCGTTCTCTACGACTAGGTGAAATTTTGGTTTTGAACCCCTACTTGTGAACAGTATAACTTTTACATTTTTTTTCTAACAATTACAAGTTTTCCACTGCTTTATGGTTTTTTTTCTCCTTAACGATTGTTACAATATAATGATGTTGGATATTTTTTTGTCGTCTACAATGATTTGATTAAAATACTTATATTATTTTGCTGCCAAAACTGCTGCTCGTGGGCGTGAACATAACCGTTTGCTGAAACTGGTAGAAGACCTTCCTCTTTTCTTGTCTTCTCTGCCAGATTGCCGCCAACTATCATCCATCCACCTTCCCTCGCTATATCAGTGGTACAGTATCCGTTGTATGGGTCCAACTAACGTATTGTAGCCATAGCCATTAGAAAGGGGTAAGTGAGAATTTAGAAAATATATTTTTAACTTTGGGAGAGATGTATTTATGGATGTGCCTTGAATCCTGCCACCGTAATCATTTTTCTAGTAAAATCAGCACATGGAAAAGCATATTAGAAGGATCCCTCTAATACGGCTACAGCTACATGGCCACAGGTTTCAAGTTTAGTTCCAATTATCAAAATGCAACTATTGTTGATACAGGATGGTACTGGACCTTTACTTTTAATCTTTATCACAATAATCTTCTCAAACGTCAAGTGGACTTGTTGCACAACAACAAATTCACCTGACTTTTTGACCATTTGATATGACCTTCAGTTGGAGTTTCTTTGAAATAACTAATGGTATACTAATATTTGATGTGTAGCAGACAATCCAATCCAAGTAGTGCCCTTATTAGCTAACTAAAACTTCTAGATATAAACCTTACAAATCAAAAAGTGTTTGAACCAAAAGAATTAGTCTAATCACGAAACTTACTGCAGTTGTTAGCTAGCTAAAATCTCTTATCAAATGACATGGCTTTAATTTGTGCATTCTCATATCAATTAGGGTACAAACTAATTGCAATATAATTTGGCCAACAACCTCTTCTAATCTCCAAAGAAATGATTATTATGTGCATCTATATTCTATTAGTAATGCTAAACTTACAACTTTTATACAACCCAAATTTTACAACTTGTTCTGGCTGTGTACGTGATAAAATCTATTAGAAATGTAACTTTTATCATTTTTTTATTTTTTTCTTCTAGTGAATTTTTAATATGTAGGCAACTATATCAAGTTATAATTTTTGAGTTATATGAATGTTATAAATCTAACGCTACTCATATTCTGATTATACTATAAAATTTTGCACTACAAGACCTAAATAATGCTCTACTGGCTAGCCTAGAAGATTCAATACTCATTCCATGTATTTCAGTTCTCTAAAGTACATAACTAACACTACAAGAAAGGCAGTTATATACTGCGCTTATTTACGGCGGTTTTTAAAAACTGTCGGAAAAGGTATTTACGGAACACATTTAAGGCGGTTTATTAAACCGCCGTAGAAAGCCCTACAAAATCCCCAAATCGTTTCCATCTAACCCTACAATGTTATTTTCGTTTCTCCTCAAGTTCCCCCATTTGGAAATTCTCTCAATTCAATTTCCCACCTCGTCTTGCTTCTCGATCACTTTAAAGTGCCAATTTCCTGCATTTCCCAACCCCTCCTCTTTACGAAACTGTAATTCCAGTATCGGCTCTTCACTGAACAAAAGATCCAGTCGCTTCTCAATCGCTTTTGTATCGGCTATTACCCTTATAACCTCACTCTCGATCTCAGGTATGCTGCTGTCTCGATCTGAATTCGTTGTTACAATCTTGTATTTCAGATGGGTTGTGTTGTGTTCTTGTATTTTGTCGTATATCGGGGATCATTGACTTTTGGTATTGGGTTTTGTGGAGATTTTGTGTATTGTTTTGTGGAGATGTTATGTATCAGTAACGGAAGCAGAGTGGCAACCGAGGCTCATCCGCTTGGCGGTGTCGATCTGAGCTGATTCAGCCTCCTCTCTGGCGTCTGGATCCGATGCGCTTATTGCCAAAGCCAATTGGACATGGAACTCTTTCTCTAACATATTAAAATCCACTCCAGTCTTGCTTTCGGCCCGCTAACTGGTAACCGATTCAACCGCTCAGATTCTCCCAATCCGAATCTGACGTCAAATTGTCAACAAAGAATAAGATCAACAAACAACAGAGCGGGGGCGGGGGGGGGGGAGGGGGAGTTGGGGGGGAGGGGGGAGCCTTCCATCTAACTCATGTGCTTGCTTAAGGTGTACAGCTTCTAGTCTGAAACCACTAGGGATGGTCTTGATTGATTGGTTGTGTATTACTTAATTTAATAACTTTCAGTCAGTTGAGCTCTCACTTTCCATATCTGATGACTCTTGTTTTCTGTTTGGTGGTTTGCTTCGAATGTTTGATTCCATTTGAAGCAAAAAGAAAAAAAAAAACTACCCTTTAATTCATGAAAGGTGGGTTTGTGTTATTTTCATCTGGGCTTCTGCTTTTTTCCCTTCTTATTCTTGGAGATGGTCAGCTTGTGGTGCAAAGCGTTGTTTCAAACTTGAATTTTGCTTGATTTTGATGTTTCCTAAGGTGGGTTTGATATGGTTACTTAGGAAGGTTTGGGTTTGTTGTGGTTTCAAAGGAGGTGGAAATTATGACTTTTGCTTCGGGTTGTTTTTGGAATATGGTTTGGCTGTGCAGTTTTAAAGCCTGTAGAAGCTCTCAGACTGTTGAGGGAGCGGGCTCGCTCGTGGGGTGATGAGGTTGGTGCTTTCTGAGTTCTTTCAATTTTTTTTTTTACTGATTGTGTAAAAATTGAAACCTTTCATTTTTTTACTATAGATATTTTATCTTGAAGCTTGTGAATCTGGCAATATCTTTGAGTGTCTTCTTCCTGAGGGTTTGAATATATACGTAACCATAATAGCTAATGCAGAAGAAAACAGTTGGGGAACCTATTGCCCTGGAAAGAATCCTAGTCCTCCCCTTGAATATGAAACCTGTTTGGTTGACTTGTATAGTGTTGCTTGGATGGAGGACAGGTATTAAACATTTTATGATTAAAATTATTTTATCCTGGCTGTAAAGTATGCACATATAACGGCTAAAAAGGATTAATTACCATTTTTCTCAAGTAAATAAATTTTACTGGTTGTAATAAAACGTAAAAGAAAAGGGAATTGATTTGCTGACTCAAGCTGAATATGTACCTTATCAACCTATTATCCTTTTTTTTTCAAGCAATTGTGGTTTTGTGTCTTCTTCTTTTTCTTGCAATTTGATCATTGCACCAATTGTCCTTTCTTGTTCAATTGTCAGGCTTAGTAATGAGAACTTGAAAGCTTATATAAATCAATTATGAAACGTAAAAGATTAAGTGTTTTTGATATTACGTGTGTTTGCATTTTAATAAAGCAATTGCATATTATATTGAGATGCTTTATTAAAGTGGACAACATGACTTTTTGCATGATTGGAGGACTTGGATAAACGTGTTGCCAACATATTCCTCTTTTGCTTTCACCTATCATCATATTATTCTTTCATATGCAATAAAAGCATGCACGTTTTTTGGATATCTTGCTTTTACATACAAATTTGACCATGTAATTAGTTGCTTTATCACATTAGAGGCTTTCATACTTGATTATGATTAGGGTTCTGTGCTAATGATGGATTACTAATAATTTATGTGGGGTTAAAGTTTGTTTAAGCTTTGCATTTTCTTCCAGGCGGCAACAAATCATTGAACGAGTGATACTTCCTGTGTTTATGCTTGAGTTGTCTATATTCTTGTTAGTTCTGTTATTATTGAATAAAATCACAAGCTAAAGATCAACTCATGATGATGGAGAAATATGTACCAATCATCAAGAGGTAGACCGAAAAATCACAAGCTAAAGATCAACTCATGATGATGAAATGATGGACTTATACATGCTTTGAAGCTCATTGGATGCATAACTGGTAAAAAAAGGATTACAGCTTGTTGTTTAACCTGCTTAAGATTTGTTCATTTTAATCTTTTTAGGAATGGAGGAGATTTTACCTATCTATACTACTCTTTTTCTTTTGTCTTTTCTTTAACTTTTTATTTTGTAGGTCAAGGATCAAACCTACCTCCTTTCATAGCTCTCACAAGCCTAGCTTAAGCTACTTATTTTCCCGTTTGGTTCCTTTCTCTAATTAATGTAATATGATCATTGAAAACAAACAACATGAAGGTGATATATAAATGAAATTAAAACAATTTGTTTCACAATATATAATGTTACTTAATGATTATGCTCTTGGTGCAAATTGATTATTGCATGTTATTTATCAAGTTGTAAATTGTTTACCAACTTGTAGGTTGTTTACAAAGTTTTGTAATTTACTTATCAAATGATTAAATTATGTGAAGGTTGTTAAAATTCAACTAACATGTTTAATTGTTTGATTATAAGATGATGAATAGTGTAGATAATGATCGCGTTATATTTGATTTTCTTGGATTATGATTAAACCATTATAAGAGATATTTTTGTATTTGATTTGATTGCATTATATTCATTAAATGAATGAATAAAGAATTATATCAAAACATTTTTGTGAGATAGGTTAATTATTTTGTAAACAGTAAGTAAATATAGAATAGCACAAGCAGCGAAACTTTCAAAAAATTTCTTAACTATTTACGGCGATTCCCTATTAACCCACGATAGTTGTGAAAAATTGTATAAAATTTTTTACGGCGGTTTTGTGATTTTTTACGGCGGTTATCTGGTTGACGTAAAAAAATCTTTCTAACTATTTACGACGGTTTCTCGTCAATCCACAACAGATGTGGAAAATTATATAAAACTTTTTACGGCGGTTTAGTAACTTTTTGCGGCGTTTTTTTTGTTCATCGTTAATACCAACTTTTTACGGCGGACACAAAACCGCCGTAAAAGGGTGTGGTGATTATCAATCCCACTTCGTCGCTTGTTTTTGCGTCGAACAACCTAACCGCCGTAAAAAAGTTTTGACGGCGGGCCAAAACCGCCGTAAAAGCTTTTACTGCGGTTGTTTTTGCGGCGGTTGCAAACCAACGCATAACCGTCGTAAATGACTATTTACGGCAGTTTTTCTTATTGTAGTGATAAATAGCTAATAACATAACAGAAATATCATATATTATATAATTCATTCCGGTCACTAATCATGCATAAATTCCGAAGCACCACATGATGGAAGGTTGAGCTCATCACAAGAGAATTAGCTAGCAAGGATGGTACAGAAAAATGAAAATCATATATATCTTTCGACTTCATATCATTCAGTAAGGGGAAAACAAAGTCGTCTTACCGGAAAGAACAATAATACATGCAAATTAGGAAACAAAAGAAATATCATTAATTAGAATAAGTTTAAGCTTACAAGCATAAAACTCTTCGGAAATTAAACAAGTGTCTTTTAGAATCTGGTTTGTCTATTCAATGAATAACTAAAGTCGAATAGGCTATCATCAACTGAATGCAAATAGTTAAATAAAAATAAGGTTCCTTTCCACGACAATCTCACTATCTCAGGCCAGCATTGCTCTAGTTTAAGCAACCCTACATCTCCAAAAGGAAAACATATTCAAGTAGCTAGACCTGACAGTTGTGATCTCAATCAAGTTTCTAATTTGGTACATCTTTAGATGCTTCGTATATCTGAAACAGTAAGTTGAACGATTCCTTCTACATTGAAATTACAAAAATTTAAAATTAGAAAAGTATAAAAAAAAGTAATCATAATCAAATATAGTTGACATATTATTAATTAATACATTTTCATAAAGAAAAAATGGATATAGTTAGAATATTAGCACGGTACGAGGCCCTCACTCCCCCTTAAGGAGACCATGAGGTAGCTCTTTATGCGAACAAAATTTAACATTACGGGTGAATCTTAATAGCAAATAATGATACTAACAACAATTGTATTATTGAAATTTTGTTAAAATTAGAATTTTTTTCAAAAGATAGTTTCTAACAACTTATTTAAACTCACTAATTGTCAAGCAGAAAGGCATAATAATGCAATAAATTATTAGAATTAATCATTTTGATACTGATACTGTTACAACTTTATATCAGTATATGTAAATTAATTAAAATTAAAAAAAAGTGATATATGAGATAATGCTAAAATACTAAAATTTACACAGCCTAACTTCGGATGTCATAACTTTCTCGTACGATATCCATTTGGAACGTGTAATATACTATTTTTAAGGTAATGAAGAGTCTTAGCTTGCAACCTTTTTGAAGCGAATGGACAGGGGTGTTCAAAATCCAATCCAATCCGCCCAAACTGACCAATCCAATCCAAAGCGATCCAATTTTGATTGGATTTGATCAATTAATGGATTGAATTGGACTAAAATTTTTAAGAACCGAATTAATTGGATCGGATAATGGATCCTACTATTAAAATCCATCATAAATCGATCCAATCCAAATAATGGTTAATAAAATTAACTATGTAATATCTAAAAATTAAAATTAACAGTTGATGATCATTAATGTAATGCACTTGTGCAATGTGTAATTGGAAAGTATAAATATAAATTAGTTATTTTTTTTATTTCTTGAATTGTTTTTTCATGTCAATTATAATTATCTTCATATAAAAACTATTAGTTACTTATTAATTATTTATTTATGTTTGAAATGAATTCTTTAATATGCATGGATGACATTGAGTTAATACAATTATGGAGTTATAAATTTTTGCAAGTTCCATTTTATGCATGGTAGCTTATTGCATGGAGTCATATAAATTTATTTAAATTACAATATTTGTATTAGAATGATTTAAATTTGTATTGTTGTTTTTAGTTAGGAACATTAATTAATTTATAAATGAATTTTTATTTATTATATTATGGTTTACCAATATTTTAATTTGCTTAGTAACTTCATGTTATCATTATTTTTATATAATAACTTGTGTTTATTATTGGGCCATATTGGACTTTTTTTTCTTTTTCAAATTTTTTAAAATTCGGATTGGATTGGATTCAATCGGATCGGATTTTTTTTTTTAAAATTGGATTAGATTGGATTTCAATCTTTAATTGGATCGGATTGGATTAAAAAATCTCTAAACCGATCATTATTGGATTGGATTAGTTATCAACTAAATATATCAAATCCAAATCGACGAACACCCCTATCAATGGAGACACTTAGCTTACAAACAAGCATAGAAAAACAAGCATTTGCACGCCCCCAGGGGCCCATTACTTCTCATGTGGACAAAATTGCCCTTTAGTTTCCTTAGTTCGTTTTGAGTCGTCTTTATGTTTAGGAAATTTTGGGGTTTTCTGATTCAATTCCATTTGTGATTTGCAAACGTTTAAATACATTCCAATTCATACTCGATTTATTTTATTTAAATTATTTTGAGTGAAATTAGGATTCTTAGGCTATAAAAGGTTGTGATTTATTCTAGTTTTGTTATTCGTTTCTGCTTAGCCAACAATGTAATTATAAGTTGCATCATCATTATTATCATCTAGTTTGAATCTATACATATTGTAATTCAAGTTTTATATTTAATGCATTTGAAAAGATGCATAAAGCATAAAATTCTATAAATAATTCAAAATCTTCACGATTCAAATGTTTTAGTTATATATGACTTATCTCTAATAGCAATTTCTGCATAGAAAGAGTTATCACTAGAATAATTTCAATTTCAAAATATATTAAAAAATGATTCAAATCAGATATACTTCATATCACCTAATTTAATTGTGGTGGCTTTTTCATCCTTTGAAGTGGTTAAAAGAGAGGGGTGCCTATTAAAAACATCGAAAAAAATGTTTATAAATAATATTATCAGAAATAGTAACTTTTCATCATTAATTAAATAAATTTAGTATGTTCTATCCTTGTTGCAAATTGTAAACAGATGTGTAGAAAAACTTAAAAAAAAAAAATTCTCGTAACAGATAAGTGGTAAATTCTCGCAAATTATGTAAATTATTTAGAAACAAACACAACTAAAAAATTTAAGTGGTAGAAGTCAAATCGTTGAGTTATCTAATCATTATAAAATATAAAATAAAAAGACATCACAATAGTTACCTCGGACTGGGATCCTGAATCTGGCTCCTCTCCCTTTTTGTCTTCATCCGAATGCCTATAATACAAATTAAACATATTAAACAAACTAAAATGGATAACAAACATCATCTCCCTTTCACATAATATAAAATGAAATAAATGATGCGATATGCTACGTATTTGCCACAACTTATATGGAAGTCTATATATCTTAGGAGAGAAATGGTGGATGCAAACCAAATAGTTTGATTAATAAATAGAATGATTTCAAGCATAAACGATTTACGCAAAGAAATGCTTTACATTATTAAATACAAACACATATAATGCATATAAAGCATGCATTTTAGTTACGAAGGCTTTTCTTCCTCTAAAGTTGTACAAGAGAGAGATAGAGAGAGAGAGAGAGAGAGAGAGAAATATATCTCCGAAACCCCTTGCCTTATTCATTTGGGAAAATTGGTCACTGAGTTCTTAAAGTGGGGCTATATCCACCCCTCATAAGTTTGGCATGGAGGTGACCTGAAGGGGATTTGACACCTTGACCTTAATCATGGACCACGGACTACTTTCTATTAAATCCAACCCTTGGGGTTATCCAATTCTATAATGAATTGGAATAACAAAATGAAAAAATGCATTTATTTACCACGAATTTTGTAATGTTGAATCTCCCCCCAAATGGGTTTTGAACTTCGTCTTCATCATCATCATCAGAGATAAAGTCTCTAGAAAAATAAAATAGAACAAACTGTTGGATGTGAAATAAACAGACACTAAAAATTCTTACCTACACTACAAGAAATTTAAGAATATTTGTCAGTTTTTCTTTTGTTTATATGTCTATTTAAAAAAAATAGTCAAGTATACTTAAAGTCAAACCCATTCCTCACTTTACGTGTCACTCACCTTTTTTTCCAAAATTACAAAAATGGCCACCTATATAAGTTGTCCTTATTTTCCCTCCATATACACTTTGGTTGCCCTAGCTAGCCGCCCAATCTCTCTCAATTCATCGCGAACCCTTAGCTCTCCATCGTGAGCTCCTTTTCTTTTCTTCGCCTACTCCTCTCATCATTCACTCTCATCGCTTACTCCTCTCATAATTTATCTCATTATCACGCACGCTGATTCTCAATCAGCCACATGGCGACCATCAGAGGGCTTCCACTCGCAGACTCCGCTTCCTCTCACGTCCAGTCACAGGTCTTTCAATTGCTCTTGCTCTGTTACTCGCATCTTCAGGCATATCTCAGAGCCTCACAATTCTATGCTCTGATCATCCTTCCTTTCTTTTTTTAAGCTTACGTAATTGATTTTAGTGAATTGTGTGTGCGCGCTTAGAAGATGCTATAGGGGAAGTTGGCGGTATCTGTGTTTGGCGTTATAGTTGCTGAAGACGATTTCATATGTTTGCTGATTTTTGTTTTAGTGATTGCTCATTCTAGCTAGGATCGGAGTTTAACGGTTGCTTGGCTTTGACGTTGTGTGCTTGTTTGTTTGGGTAGTATATAAAGTGACAGAATTAAAGAAATGAATGTTTTGCTATTGGGCTTGTATTTGTGGGGGGAGCGAATTAATTAATTAATTAATTAATTTTTGATTATTAGAAATCGACTTGGAAATGTTTGTTTGTTTTTGTTTTCCACGATTTTTTTCGTGTTTGTATACACGAAAAAATATATGGTACTGTACTTATTTTGTTCTACCATTTCTTTATTTTTTTTCATTTTAGTTTTACAACTATTTCGTCTGAAATGTTGTTTGAAGTCGTATGCTTTAGATTTGAGTCCATTCACTAGTGTTTGGAGAAGTAGTATCAGATCTATGTAATTGAGGCTCCATTTGGATCGAGTTTAGTGGATGCTGGCTGTGATTGAAACAAAATAAAGAAATATAAAATTAAATATTGCAAACATAAGATGATTAAATTTGGGTTTTTTGTAAGTTGAGCAATTGTTTATGATTTAGATTGAGTGAACATATGCAAAGGATGATTAAATATGCAAATGCTGCGCAGTTTAGTTCTTTCTTGATGTTTTAAGCACAGAATTGGTTATGGATCATTTATAAATATTTCTGGTTGCTTTCATTTTTGTGACATTTGGTTTTTCTCCTTTTTAAATGTTGAACTAACTGCTAATTGGATAATATTTTTGGTATTTGATTTCAGGCTGGTGATGCTCTGATACAATTATATCACAACTTCATCACTGATTTTGAGACCAAGATCAATCTTCTCAAGCTTGCGCACTTTGCTGTTACAGTTTCTCGGTAGTATTCTGAGAAAGAAGCTGCCATTAATTATCTTGAGGGTGTGATTGAGAAACTACGAGCAACTGGTGAGCAGCGCATAGAGGAGCCAATCCTTTTTATTAAGATGCAAATAGTAATGTTCAAACTTGAGCAAGGAGATAGAAAGGAGTGCAAAAAAATTCTAGAAGATGGAAAGAGTGCACTTGACAGCATGACTGATATTGATCCATCTGTATATGCCAGCTATTATTGGGTTTCATCTCAGTACCACAAATATAACCAGGAATTTGCTGAATTTTACAAATATGCTCTTCTTTATCTGGCATACACGTCAGTGGAGTCTATCTCAGAATCATCCAAGCTGGTATGTGCTTGTCTTTTAGTTCAGTATTATTAAAGAAGACCAACGTTTTCTTTTTCAATAGATTTCTTGTGCTCTGTCAAATTTATAAGAACACAGCAGTATATTCTATGACCTGGCAAGTGTCTGTTTGAATTTTATTTTATGGAAGGATTTTGTTATGTTTCATAATTACGAGGGAAGAAAAGTATTTTGCTACATGTTAAATTTCTATGAGAGGAAGTCAGGATATGTGAAAAATTTTCAATACTACTATTCGATAATTTCATGTCATTACATGGTAGAATGTTACCAAAAAGCTCAATTTGGTATCAAGAGATGTAAACTGGAGTATTTATCAAAGTGTAAATTGAACGGTGTCTAGGATAATCTTTATTTCAGAGATTGACTTTCTTTATTTTTTAGGGGCTGTTTTACTGTCCATAGTTGTGGAGTTCTTCACTTCATTTTATGTATTTTTTTTTATTTCTTATTTTTAATGCTCCTTTGGACCCTTGCTTAGGTTTTTTTGCATCTTTTCTTTCTGTTATATAATCTTTGTTGTTATCCATCAGGTAAAAAAAATAAAAATAAAAATGGCAACTGTTTTTCAATTTTGTTTACTCGATAACATGCATTTGGCATTGCTGGTTTGGATATGAAGATTATTGTTTTAAATTATTATTATTACTTTTTTCTATGAGCATAATGTCACATGCACTTTGGGTTTTCTTGGACCCTGCCGTTAGGAAAAAAAGTAGGCATTTACAGCTTATTGTGCATTGCTTTGTCAATCTTCACTGGATGTTAACAAATTTAGGGTTTGCTAATAATCTTCAGGATTTGGCATTTGATCTCTCCCTTTTTGCGCTGCTGGGAGATAACATCTACAACTTTGGGGAACTGCTTGCGCACCCTATTGTAAGAATATCTTGGTAGAAGATTTGTTTTCTTGAGATTCTTCTCTTCAGTTGTATGTGATTTACTTAGATGAAGTAATGCTTGATTGCATTTTTACATATCTAAAAACTTTTTGTTGGCTTGATATTTGTGCAATTTCATGAAGTAGCATTTTTTGGTTAATTATTAACAGTATTGCTACAATTTACTCTGTTGAAGTTGAGCTCCAACTTAAGCCCAATTTTAGGTTTTGAGTTCATTGTCTACACCTCAACCCTTCTTCGTTTTGGGTTGGATTTTTTAGACCCATGTTTGATGATATTTAATACAAGGTGAGTTTGTTCTTCATTGGTTACCCTTGTTAGCAGAGTTAACTTTTAAATATGTTTCAACAGCGATGAATGTGTGTAAGGGGCTTGGTTTAAGCCCATATGGAAAATTTAAATAATAAAGTCAATGAAAATAGTTTATTAGAATTCTCTATATTAATGAAGTTTCAGCTCTGTTGCTTATGAATTATTTTTATTCTTCAATGGTTTGATGGTGAAGCCATCTTGACTGCAAGAATACAATATTGCAGTTCACAGTTTGACATTGCTATCAAATCAAATTCACTGGAGCTACCTTAGGATAGAATTATATTGCGCAAATTCTCTGAATGACGAACCTTCGAGCTTGCACTGTTTGCTGGACCGCCGATTCACGAAGCACGTTCACGATAATGTCCACGACAACATCTATCTGGATCCGGTAACAGCGCCTACTCTCCATTTATTTTGCTCTTTTTGAACTATATGAGGATTTGATTATTGAATCTCTCTTTTTGCATTTGTTCTTGTTTTTGTTTGATTAGTTAATTGAAACATAAACTGATTAAGAAAATTTGATATAATTCGTGTTGAACTGAGAAGAATTAATCACGAGTTATCGGAGTTTGAATTTGAATTGAGTAGAACTTAATTTGAATTAAATTTTTACTTTCTTTTTCTGTATTCTTAAGCGATATTTTTTTTTATTTTTTATTTTTGAACTTGGAGATATTACCTGAAAAATTTATTTGTGTAAGAAAATTTGAAAACAGAGTACTTAAAGAGAAAGTTCATATTGTGTATTCGTTTCAGTAGTGATTGTTGTATGGAGCAAAACAATGCATAAATTTCATAATAATCGTCCATAGTTTCTTCTGCTTTGAGTACTTACTTTTACTTTGTATATAGCAATAGTTTCTCTCTTTGTCATGTGGTCTTGTAAATTGATGATCGGTCCTTTACTTTGCATGAAATAGGTACGGTGCCTTGCGCACATCAGTGTTGTACAGTTAGGTTCCTATTTTCTTGGACATTTGAATAGCTATAGTATTGGTCTTGATTAAGCTCTTTCTGTGAGTGCAGCTGTCTTTGAAGTTCATTGACACTGAACAGTTTCAGAGGCAAGTTTGGTAGATTTGATGTTCTTTGTCGATTTTTGTTCTGTAACTAAAACTATGCTCTGATGATTTATTACACATTGCAGACTTCGCAATCTAAAGCAACTTGGTGAGTATAGACCTTTTTCTATGCTAATCTCGTAAGAAATTTAATATAAATATGGTTAACCTGCTGAGTATCAAAGATTTATGGTGTAATTTTTACTAAATTGTAAATTATTTTGAGATGGTCTCCTAAGGGACATCGCTAGCTACAGAAGAATCGTCGGAGGCCATGACACACGAATCCGCTAACGGTTCCGTTATTCATGTGGAAAACTAGCCAGATTCGACGGTTAAAGTTCTGGATCTGTCGAAAATTAGTCGAATTGAGCGACTAAAGTTTCGATCTGGGTAATGTTCAGCATGAATCTCGTGTCCATATGTATTGTCGAAAGGGAGGCTTCTGTACCTTATGGGCTACTACTTGTTTGATTATAGGTTTGAGAAGTCTAAATATGCCTATGATATGCCATAATTCATTTATTGGTTATATTTATACTTCTAAAATCTTTGGTGGAAGAGCAGCAGTTCTCAGCAGAAAAACTTTCAATTTGCTTATATTTGGCCATAATTTTAACTTTTTATTTTTCATTTCAAGAAATAAATGATGACAGCCCTCAGGAAGGCATGTAATTACTAAATTGATTAACTTACAAGCCTTGCTTCTATTATCACTTTATTTATGTGGAATCATAATTGTGATTTGATTATGAATAAGTAAAAGCAACATGTGGGTAAAGATAAAATCTTGTTATATTCACTATCTGCATCTCTTGGATGTTATAACACTAATGCAATTTTATCAGGTTAGATTGGGAGAGCCAGGGTGGAAAGAAAGGTATTATGAAGAGAAATTTGATGCAAAAACTCCAGAGGAACGTGAAAATATACCAAATAGCTGATAGTTACTACACAAGATTCTACTACTTTCTCCTGTTCTCCTAGTTGATAGTATCTTCTGTAGAATAAAAGATACTCGATATTGATGGAATTCTTGAAAATTATTTACCTTGACAATTATCTTGATAGTTCTGGATTTAGTGGTGAGATTCCTTCAAGCTTTGCTAATCTGCAGAGCCTTCAAACTGTGTAAGTACTTCTTGACATGTTAATCACTAACTGAAAAGTTCCCCTTTAGATGCTCTTCTGCTGAATTGAAACGTGGCTTGGCTCAAATCCTAAACAAATATTCTTATTGCTCGCAGGTGGGCTTCAGACATAGAACTTACAGGAAGGATCCCTGACTTTATAGGGAATTGGTCCAAGCTTACTTCCTTGTGAGAAAATAATATTAATCTTTTTTCTTCACTTTGTTTTCAGCCACCCTCAAGTTTCTCACATTCAAGCTTTCTCCACTGCGAATTTCATTTCAAGCACTGCTTGTTATACTGTTTGAAATTTAGAAGATTTAAGTGATTTGCTGTAAATTCTACATGTTATTGCAGGAGGTTTCAAGGAAACTCTTTTGAAGGGCCAATACCATCATCTATTTCCAATCTGAATTCTCTGACAGAGTTGTGAGTGTCTGCCTGCCATTAGTTCTAATTATATATTTATTTTCAATATTCAATGCTAATATCTCATGAAATATAAAAAACGTAGGAGAATAAGTGATGTATACAACATGAGCTAGACACTGGCATTTATGAGGAATATGACATCATCAAGTACCTTGTAAGGCAATCTATTTATTATGCAGCTTTCCTTCTTGGATCAATGAAGGAAATCTACAAATGTAAGTCTTTAAATTATTTTAAATGTACTTTAGATATTAAACTTCCCATTTTTTAGTTCAATGTGTTCTTTTTTTTGGTTTAATATTCTATTCACTTTCAACATATTCTGCTGGCTATTGAGTAACTTCTATCCAACAATCATGCAAAATTTCCATTTCTGGCAAAAAATTAACTGTTTATATTTTCTCAATGATGAAACTGACATTCAGATTTATGGGTGCCATTGAAGTAACTTAGTTGCCAACAACTTCACACTTGATAGTTCTAACAGTAGGTGATTATCTGGTTTATAGTTTTGTTGTAATGCTTGAAACCCTCAATAATGATGTGACTGTAACTTGCATTCATTTATTACTTGTACCGCAATCTGAATACTAAACTAGCTTGAGTTGTTGACTCCAATACTATTTCAACATGTTGATCTGTCAAAATCAATTTGAAAAGCTTTCACATATCCTTACTTTAAACTTTGGTTTGGTCGATATGTACTTTTGACCCAGTCATTCCTTATTTTTCTCTTGCCACCATGTTGTTGCACGTGTAAACATGTTTCGTGCTTCATATATGTTTTTTTTTTTTTGATCAGTTTCCCTTTCATCATCTTCTGCTGTTGTGTAATATAATTAAGCGATTAGTAGATGAGAAGGAACTGTAATGAGCCAACTCAATTACTAAGAAAGAAAGAAGGAAGATCATTGGAGAAGAATTAGAAAAAAAAAAAGAATATCAAAGTAGTTCGTCAGAGCAAATAGAAAACATAATGCCACTCATTTTTTATTTTTGTTGTTTGAAGTTCTAGTTTCCCTCTGTAAACAGTTTGTGCAGGAATTTGGGAATGGAATTCTGAGACATCATTGTTGACAATGATATGAAATTCAAAATCAAGTGTTTAAATAATTGCAATCTGTCATAGTTGTTTCTTAAGGGGTTCTGTGAATGTTTTTTCTGGAATCTTCTTGCAGTTTATGTTAATTAAGTAAATAATATCCTTATTTTGTACTTGCTGTCGGACTTAATTTCTAAGCTCACATAAATTCATTCCTCTTCTTCCCTCAGTGTTTTGCCAAATGGGATCAACTATCTCCAACGCAATTTTCCTTGCAATCGAGGCTCTCCCATCTGTAAGTACAACATCTTCAATTCATGGTTTTGAGAGTCAAATGCAAACATAGTAACTATATTCAGAAGAAATAAGGATCTACTATGGTATGACCCTATCTAAGAAGAGTACCATAGATTTTATAAGACAAAATTTTGGTCATGCATATTTGCTTATCCTTAGATTAGTAGATTGAAAACCCTGTTAGGGCTTTGTTTGAAAAGTAGCTATATTGTTATGCAGATTCTAGCTTTGCAGTTAAGTGTGGTGGTCCACCAATCAAATCTTCTAATGGTATTGAGTATGAGAGGGATAATGAGACTCTTGTTCCAGCAACATATTTTGTGACTGACACAAACAGGTGGGGAGTTAGCAATGTTGGATATTTTACTGGGACGAATAATCCACAATATACAATTTCTTCTTCGTCTCAATTCACAAGTACTCTAGACTCGGAGCTTTTCCAGACAGCACGAATCTCTGCTTCATCTCTAAGATACTATGGTTTAGGCCTTGAAAATGGAAACTACACTGTGACCCTTCAGTTTGCAGAATCAGCTATTTTAGATACTAACAGATGGGAAAGTCTTGGAAGGCGTGTTTTCAATGTCTACGTTCAGGTATGTATTAATCCTAGATCAATATCTCCCTGCAACAGCATGACATACATCATAATTCACATAAGTTTATGCTCAGGTTGAAGGATGAATGAAGGGCTACAAATGTGTTCTCCTATCTAAAAATGTTTCTCCTTTTGACTACTTCTGGCCTTCTGTTTCAATCTTTTAATCTATTTCTTCCAGGGCGATCTTGTTTTAAAGATTTCGACATAAAAAAAGCAGCAGGTGGAGTCTCTAAGAGAGCTGTTGAGAGAGAATTTAAGACTCGAGTATCAGAAAATTACTTGAAATCCACTTGTTTTGGGCAGGGAAAGGGACTTGCTGTGTTCTTGCCCAAGGTACATACGGGCCTTCTATTTCAGCCATCAGTGCCACACCAGGTAAAACAAGTGCCATTTTTTAAAAATTTATTTTTAATAGATGAAATTTCCTTACACTATGATATCAAGTTGTAACTACTAAGCTTTGATACAGATTTCATATCTACTGTAAGGACGCCGACCACTGAGAAGATTTCATACCTACTGTAACTACTAAGCTTTGATTGTGGGGATTGTTGTTGGTGTTGGGGTAGCAAGCTTTCTCTTAGTTCTTGCAATTTTCTTCTTTGTGCGAAGAAGAAAAAGGCAACACACTGATGATGAAGGTAAAGCAAAGATAGT